>JANVCK010189628.1:0-10720 GCA_026546655.1 Epizoanthus illoricatus
GTGCGTTCGCACCCCTCGGCCCTCGCACCCCCCTCGCTACGGGCCTGTGCTTTGACAACGAGCAATTTCAAACGAGCGACACTCACTGAACAAATCTGTGTACACCACTACTTCGAATCTACTTGTGCACCCTTTAACATTAGCAACTGAGTGAATACCGGAATAAATGAATGAATGTATGAGTGGTCCAAAGTGAGCTAGTCTGACGGCACACGTGTGTTTGTCGGTAAATCGATCCCACAATGCACCACGACTCTGCAACGAAAACTTGTTTCTACATTTTCTATATACTTTAGATGCCACCTGTTCACTTTCAAAATCATTTTTAAGTGCGATACAAGATATTTGATAAAGAAAAATACAGATATATCAAGATAGTTTGTTTGTTTGTCCGCATTTCGATCCCATAATTCTTTGCGGTTGATCTGTTTTTAGCAACCGTGGAGACTGCTATTAGAAAATGCATTATGTGAATCACACGTCCACAATTTGTACAGGCTAATGATTCTGGTTAATTAGCTTTTGTAGCATTGCTTTCTGGAATCGTTTGGGTGGATGGGTCCCAGAAGTATAGAATATTAGATTTTAAAAAACACGATTATGTATGTAATAATATAAATTGCTATACTTCTAAATGACAATTACGATAGAATATAAAATTCAAAAAAGAAATATAAATATTCTTAATTAACGAATACCAAACAAATTGAATCCCCATTTTGTTTTATAAAATGAGGTAGATACAACGCGCGCTCTGATTGGCTAACAGATGAGAGAATGAGTGTTTATATCAGAAGATAAAGACACTCATTTTATCTTCGTCTTATTTCTGTTTTATAAAAGTAATATAAAACGGCTGCTTGTGTCTATAAACGCCGAAAGTTTAGAGCACTCAAGAAGCAAGTTCCTCTTAAACTTCTCTCGTGCTCTACAACTATCTGCGTGTTTATATCACAGTTTATTGACACTCGCAACCGTTTTATAGCACGTTAATATCCGTGACAGCCACGATTTTGATAAAAAATGTTCCCGACCACAGTTAGCTGCTCCGGGGAGAGAGGTGCTCGGAACAGTTGACCATCTTTATTCTTTGTGTTCGGTACGTAACGTGTTGTATGCAGATAATCAGCTATCACAGTAGCCCATCTTTTTATGTAAGTATTCGATTACCATGATTCCATCATATCGCACAAATATAAAATTTCCGATTCTTTTTTAATTTAAATTGTTTTCCCAAGTTTTGTCAACATTTATTAAAATCAATAGCGTATCAAGTATACACATGCACCGAGTCAACAGTGTGGTTAGTTTCCAATTAAAATGCAGTATTTTGATTTCTGCATGACTTCCAACAGATAAAGAACAAATGTTTATGTATCTGTTGTTTGTCTCTATATTTAGTACTGACAATGATAAACTATTTTCATGTCACAAAATACAATTCTTAAATTCGCCTTCCCCCTTACAGTTTTTCTTTCAATCTTACCATCCCACGGTGTTCAGGCCGTTAATTCAGTTCCTGGCATCGCTACACTGTTATAACAACAATAATAATAAAACTA
Source organism: Epizoanthus illoricatus (assembly GCA_026546655.1). Lineage (NCBI taxonomy): Eukaryota > Metazoa > Cnidaria > Anthozoa > Zoantharia > Epizoanthidae > Epizoanthus > Epizoanthus illoricatus. The sequence goes on from JANVCK010189628.1 coordinate 1,563, forward strand.
GATTCTCGCTTGAATTCCAAATTCTGTCGCCATGGCAACAAGCTTTAGCTTTGATACCAATTCACGGGGACAAATGGTTTTTTGAACCTCGCACAGTCGGTCCACAATGTAAAGTAGCAAATTTACTTTTGACAGGCTATAAATGCGTTGCTGCGTTATTTTATTGCGTTCAAAACCACATCCATGCAGAAAATTTATTAGTAAGAGACAAACATTAACAACACCAAAAGTAGTGCTTTGCATTAAAATCGGCAAACGTATTTTGAAAAAGAGAAAAATGTCGCTAATAGCAATGCAATGTCATTTCAAAAATCTGATTTTGAGCAGAAGTTTAGTTTGCTAAAGTTCAATTTAAAGCAGTTGATTTTCTGAACACTTCTGTCTGTTTTTAGAATTTCAATGTTTATTCTAAGTCACAGATGAATGGCGAACCGGAACGACTATGAGAACCTCGATGTCATGCTGTTATCGCGGTTGATATTGTATGTCCGGCATTTGCAAACACGGCAGCAAAACAAAACTCTATTATTTATGGGCTTCCGGAATTGTCAGACCGAAACATTCAAAGGACTTTGAAACATTCCAGAATTTGGTAATGTGCTACGCTTCACAAACTTGTTAGTATACAAGTTCATGGGATCTCACGATGCATGCTAGTTTGAAGCGCTATCAAAATTCACGATTTCATTCAAAACGGTGAAAAGCAAAATGAGTAAGTAGGGTTTGCATGGTTGTCGTTTGTGGTTATTAGCAGTTATTAACTTTATGTAGGTTAGAAGCGTCCAGCTATTCATGTGCAGGACTGAACAAAGCTATCCAGTAATCAGTATCCTAGATTTTATAGATGATGATGCAAGCCTTTTTGTTTACGTACTTCACGTTTCAAAGGTCGACATTATAACACCGCATTCTAACTTTAACATCACGCTTTGTTAGGACCTCATGATGTAGCCACAAATCAATGTCTTACTTCATTTTCCATTACACTTTCAGCTCAGTCATATCACAACAGAATCATGCAGAGAACCTCGACTCTCGGCCTCTCGAGTTTGATGTCTCCGCTCAACCAAGATCCATCCTCTCTGGCGTTTTGCCGTGCAACGGCTGGTTCGCATTTGTCACAAGTTCGTCCACCGCCAAGTGTGACCATACACGATGAGCGTCCTCACTACAACCAAGAAATACATCAAAGTTTATCCACATTCTCACCCGGAGATCCGGGATGTTATAATTCTATATCACGACAAAATGTTCCGCATGAGCGCGGCGTGATTCCATATTCATTTTCTCCTCCAAATAAGCGACAAGTGTCAAGTGATATCGGGGAGGAGTATTGTTCGTCGAAAAGACTATACGATAACAGTGAGATAAGAACCGCTGAACGAGTTCCAGAAAGCGCCTTTAGCGTGCCAAATGTGAAATCACCAACTTCAGATGAGGACGCTTTGAGGCAGTATCTCCAGGCACAAGGACCAAAAGTGCCACCGCCTTTGGTGAAAACAGCGTCACCAGCTCAAGATCCTATTTCTAAACACTCAAGGTTGGGCAGAGTAATGTCACACAACGCACAACGGGAAGAGTTTCTACAGTCACGGAGTCAGTCCTGCCGAATGCCGCCCCCTCTCGTCTCCGAGCCCAATCAATATGATGACAGATATTATGGCCACGAACCAGAGCAACAAATTGGTGTTCCATCTAGACAGACACGTGATAACTCTCGTGACACCAGTGTTAGTGTCGCATACGGGCCTCAAGGACACAACAGGAGGCACTCGATCCCAGCTCCCTTACATCCCAACCAGTCACCTCAAACGCTGAGACGAGCTACCAGTTATGGCTACGAAGGCGCGCAAGCTTATGAGAGAGCAAGAGCACAGAAAATACAACAAGAACAGGGAAGGGCGCTTCAACTCGCTCAAGCTTACGCAGTTTCACAGCAGCATGAACTGAGCTTAGAGGGTCGGGACACAATACAGTCCCAACAAGTAGTGCAAGACTTTCAAAGATCACACGGACAACAAGTAGTATCTGGTTGCGGGTCAAATGAAGTTGAAAGGGCACATGTGTACAAAATGCCAAAAGAGAAGAACATTTATGTTCAGTCACAAGACCTCGAGAGTCATCCGATTTTAAATCATCGCCAAAGGACACAAAACATAGAGAGTCACTTTGTACCAGAAAGTCACGACAGTTCACAGAATTACAGAAGATCACGGAACGACGAGGGTTATCACATGCCTGGTGGTCACGCACAGTTCCCAGTTAATGAAACGCAGCAAAACCACGAAAACCATCAAGTAACTAACCCAAGACAAAATTACAAAGTATCGCAAGATAACGACGTTTATCATAGTTACAACAGAGCGGTGCAACAAAGTCAAAGTCACGAGAGTTCAATAAACAACGATCAGTCGCCTTTGGTTGTCAAGGCGTCACACGCCACTGTGCCACCCCCTCTAAAGCGTATGAGTGGCACTCCAGACATGCCAGCGGTAGCTATAGATCAGCTCAGCCCAAACCAAGTACAGTCTACCGCCATGAGATCCCCAACAATACATCCACCTCGTCCCAGGGTCAGCAGCGTGGGCAGTAAACCACCGCCCTTGCGGCACATCACGGAGCAGGAGCGTTCAATCTGTAAATCTCAAGCGCACAGCCAGTATGACACACCAACGAAGTGCTCAAAGGAAAACAGCTCGCCTGCGCCTCCAACACAAGAAGCAGCTGTTACAATTCCGGCCAAAGGCACCACCGATCGTGAATTACCCGACAAATGCGGCGGATTTGCGTACGACCACAAGTCTCTTCCTAAGATAGTCGCAGTACACTCGTTTGTCAGTGGCGACGAAAATGTGCTCAAACTCATCGGCCAGCCTGATGCAACTGCTCGTACATCAGTTACCGTGTCAATGGCGAACAATGGGAAAACATACTCACCGTTTGGAAAATCACACGCTGGAACAGAAACTGTTACCGGCGAGCCGCAAACCGACAGCAGTAATAGCCCACCCGTGCAGGGTGAACAGCATATCAGAATAGAAAGATATGCCGGGGGGACCAACTCCGTGACAACCGGAGTGCAAACCCACTCCCCTCAGGTAAGAACTGTTGCAGCTGATGATGAGGTTTCCCTATTTATTTAGTAGGGAGGCGGTGATCCATCCTCGAATACTCAGGGCAGTCCGTCGGGTGGGGAAAAAAGCAGGGCGCGAGAGTTAAATGTAAAGGGAAAAGGGGAAGGAAATTTTCTCCTTCCTCTAGCGCCCTGTTTGTTTCCCCCGCTCAACTGATCGCCTCTGGGTTTCCGGGAATGGGGGTGACTCATTTAGGGTATGGATGCAAGTCCCTAACCTATTCAAGGTAATTTTTTTTTGTTTTATTAAAAACACAACTTCAATCAACTGTTTGGTGAAGGTTATACAAATTCCCAAGAAGTCAGTGATGAATTGATTATATAGTAAAAACCTAACATTCTAAAGGTGTCTATTCCGATAATAGCAATGGAGCTCTCTGATTGACTACTCTACTACTAGGCTATAGGCCATTATTCTATTAGTAGAAAATTCAAAATGACCGAACGATTTTACGGCGACACGAGCAAGGAAGATTTCTTAATAAGAACAATACTCCAAACCATCCACGTACGACACTATGGTTTATGAAGGCAACTTAAAGATACAAATAAAGATACAAAAGTTTCTTGCAAAGCAGGATATATGGAGCAGGAAAGTGCCAACTGGCCCGCCAAAACAAGTGTCGATTCATAATACAAAACAACGTTTTTAAAAATTTGTTTGCCTTACTTTACAGACGCAAATTCTGTGATAAATACCTGACTGAGTTGTACACGAAACATCACGTCCATTACTGGCCACAAATACGATAGTACAGCAACCGCACGATGCCGGCGGCGGGGGAGGAGTGGGTACATCATCCCACTCACCCCTTAACCAATAAATGTCCAGTGAAATTGTTGTGAGTTTAGGGGGAGGGGTGGGTACTTCATCCCAATCACCCCTTAACCAATAAATGTCCAGTGAAATTGTTGTGAGTTTAGGGGAAGGGTTGGGTATTTCATCCCACCTACCCTTTAACCATTACATGTCCAGTTGAATTGTTGTGAGTTTAGGGGGAGGGGTGGGTGTATCACCCCACTCACCCCTTAACCAATAAATGTCCAGTGGAATTATTGTAAGTTTAGGGGGAGGGTGGGTACATCATCCCACCTACCCGTTAACCAATAAATGTCCAGCGGAGTTGTTGTGACTTTAGGGGAGGGGTAGGTACCTTATCCCATTTAGCCTGTATTGAACCAATAAATGCGCCGTTAGATGTTGAATGTAGGGGTGGAGTGATGACTTTTTTTCCATATCGCCTACCTAGTCACTGCTCTTCAGCAAACCGACTTTAGTCATTGACACGAATCCAATTCATATCTTGTTTAACAGAGAGAAATTGTCCAGCCAGTATTATCTACCAAGAAATACCCTTCTAGTACACAGAACAATGAAGATGATGTCATTCTGACCAAAATTACTCGCAATGGAATCAAAGTGGAAATTAACGACTCCCAGACTTTGTGCAGAGACGCACAGAAACCCCGCAAATCGGTCATGGTGGACAGTATGTGCCAGACAACATCAATATCAGCTGCAGTTGCCGCATATGAAAATATTCAAGGTGCGACGGCCGCCAACGGCGTTACTGGTAATTCTACAACTTCAGTTGGCGTCACGACTGCTAGTGTGACTGGATCTTCAATGACCGGAAGCTGCCAAACCCACGTGACTAGAAGTGCTCAGAGTTCACAGTCGTGTTCTACTGGCCCTATATCCAGTAGCGTGACAAGAATTTCCTCTACATCTCCCAAAGTCGTGACAAGTTGTGCGACTGAAAATGCATCAAATTTGCCGTCAGCCAGTTACGTGACAGGGGCTTCTTCGAGTTCTTCTCCCGGAATCAAAATAAGCAGCGTGACAAGTTTGCAACAGCCCAATGTCAGTTGTGTAAACAAACGTCCCACAAGTACCAGCGACTTGCAGCCAATGAAAATAGACTCCTGTGTGCAGGCTACCTCTGCTAAAACCGTCAGTACGAAGTCGGTGGCTGCGAATACAATCTTAGTACACGCAGGCTCGCCATTTATCATTACTCAAGCCTCAGATGCGCATGCTCAGACACAAACCGACCTTACTGTTCCCCATGCCAGCGTGACTGACAACCAGTTTGTCACCCACACCGAACTACATCAAGTGACAATGAAATCCTCGCAGCAAAAAAATCGAAAGCCTGAACTCCAAATCGATATCACAAGTCCAGAGAATTCAGAAAACGCGGACGTCGAACCAATTGTGTCCCCACTGCTCGTGTCACCAAAATCCCTGAAGAAACGACCTTCTACCGAAGAACTTACGAAAAAGATTATTAATACACGCGAAAGAATGAAAAACGAACAAATACCATGGAAAAGGAAAGTGCTACTGCGCCTCCAACTGGTTCTAGTAAAGCGTCTTCGAAAAAGTGAACAGGAAGCGGGAGAAAAGGCAACGCTGGAAATTGACGAGATCGAGGCGGAATGTTTGGAAAGGCTCAGGCTCAAACCAGGACAACATCAAAACGGATCGAAGAAAAGAGAAAGCAGTAAGACACACAAGGAAGGAATTGAACAGAGTTTACCAAGTAAAGTAAAGGAAAATCAAAAGAAAAAACTCCAAGAGGAAATCGATACCGCAAAAAAGACGCTAAGTAAACGTAAATACGGAGGAAACGGAGAGGTACAGGTAAAGGAGAACTGTGTTCAATCCACAGCAGTCAAATACGGCCCCAAACACCAAGAAAGTAATTCAAACCAGAGTGAAAGATCTTCGACTGTTCCAAACGCAGGGAGGGATGAGTCCAACTACAATCAACGCGAGTCAAAACGAATGGAATCGAGTACGAGTGGTAGTAACAGTTTGAAGGTTACGTCTAATCATCAGAACTCTGCATTCAATGTTGTTCATGCGACTAATAAAACAACCAAAGATTTTTCAGAACATTCTAAACTAAAGAGGTCGGAAAGCTGCTCGATACAGGGTACTGACAGTACTGTTCGGGTTTGCCAGGAAAAGCGGTTGCATCGTCAGACTTCTTATCCCGAGAGCAGTGGCAAAGCAAACATGGCAAGCAAATCTAGAATATGTGAACCAACCAGTGAAGCCGCACAATGCCGAGACACAAACAAATCTAAATCAATCTTTGCATCTACTTCTTCCTTTGTTTCATTCAAGAAAGCCGCTTCTAGGCGATTTAAGTCACTGTCCGTAAACAATACCACAGTAAAACCCAGTAACGTTTCTTCTTGTTCGCCATCCACTAGTATCACACCCACAACAACAGTCTCAAAACAGGAGAACAAGATCAAAAACTTGTATACCCCAGAACGCAATTCCACAAAAGCGGCGGTACATACTCCATACAGAATACCACAAAAGCCCACAAATAACAGCACAGTCCCGCCAGTGATGAGACCCGATCTCCAACGGGATTATGCCAAGAAGATTTCCTCATGGGGAGGCGCCATCAAACCTCAAAGTGTAGACATAAAGTCACACAATTCCCTACCGGGAGGTTCTCACTCGGCTGTTAAAAACGGTACAATGGAAGTGAAAAGGAATTGGTTGATGTGTGCTCCCGATGTTTAGGAAATGTACAGAAACAGAGAAGTGACATCTTAATACTTGCGAACTTATTCAAACAGTGGTTTTCAAACATTGCGCCAAAAACGACGCTCTACCGAGAAATGTTTAGTTTTCCGCAGGGGGGGGGGGAATGAGTACAAGGGCGAATAGGTACAGATAGTATTTGGTTCACGTCTATTATGTTCTTTCATTTCAGCCAAAAAATATCGACAACTTTGATCAAGTCAAATATTGACTGTCAAAAAACGTCTTCTTTGGACATGCATGGCACGTTTTACATTCCAGTGTTAAAACATTTCACAGCATGCTCTCACTTGTTTTTCCACAGTTTCGTTCGTTACAATCTCTTAACTGTGTCGATAAAAACTATTGAAGACAGGTAGTCGTACAAATAGCCAAGAAACACAGACATACATACTCACTATTTATCCGCTCTTGGAAAGTATGATTCTAAGGAGCAGATGAAGCTTGTCCGAAAGCCTTATGGTTCCATTCTTCCAAAAAATTTTGATGTTTCCTCTGGAACAAGAAATTATTCTATTTCACGTGACATCACACTTCGTATTTCACGAATCAAAACTTGACGTTAGTAGTTCGTAAATGCAAAGAATGGAAAGGGCAAGTTAAAGGTTGTGACCAAGGAAAGTTTCGCATTATCTTAAAAGTGAAGCTCTCGTGAATTTTTGAGACCTCAGACTCGTAAATACGTGTTTGAGGGACTGACAACAGCTTGTGGACATGGCCTACCTTCCTTCCAAGGCCTTCCGATTTTAATACTAAGATTCGAAAGGTTTCACTAGTTGCCAGCTTTGACTTAAACATGCCTCAAACGAGCATGATAGTTGAATGAGAGTTGCATGAGAGTCGAGTGATGAGAGTTGGTCTAGATCTTGGTCAACGCTCATGCGCGCAGGCAAACGAAGACTCTCATGCAACTCAGTCTGTCAACAACTATCATCCTCGTTTGAGGTAGGCTTTACTGTTCTTGCATCGATAATACTGATAGACGTCAAAAAATTAGTTTGTATCAGGGTACACTACGTTTCTGTATTTACAACAGCAGGTTTCGAATAAGTATTTTGGATCGTGAAGAGCTATTTAAGAAATTCGTTTTTCAAAACAAATTATATAAAAGCTCCAATTTTCAGAACATTGCCTTAAAATGTATTTACAGGAGCTTATTTGTACGTAGTAATATTTTGTAAAACGCCCCAGGGAACTCATTTGAAATTTACTTTTGTACATAATGCTGATCTGGTTTCTTACACGAGGCGTATAATTATGCGGTGAAAACGGACGCGATGCAGTACATACAGGTTTACCCATTTTTGTGATTGGCTATTCAAATCCAACAAGTTATATCAGAATTCAAGTTTAATTTTAAACAAAATGAAAACGTTATTAAAATGACGTATGTTTTAAAATCCGTTATTTATTGCCGTATGCGCAAATCATGTCACTTAATACAGTCGTGGATATATCACGCCGACAGAAACAAATCGTCTTTTCTAAAGAGTATTCAAAATCAGAAACCTGTCAGCTTTATTTTCAGACAAATACGTTAAGTAAAAATTAGCAATCAGAAGCGTTGCTAAATGACCACAAAGAATTTATTACACAGCGCTAGAAACTCGGTTCGCTTTTGAAAACAGCTTTTTTAGCGACGTTTTTATGCAAACATATATATATAAAATATACAGTTAAGGCCAGGTGCCAAAGACTGCATCAATTCAAGTCGCTAGTTCATATATTTACAGTTTGTATATATTTCTATGTTCACCACTACCCGGTGAAAAGATGATTTTAGTGGAAACAAAAGCGCTGTTAAGAATTTGCGCTAATAATTTGTTGTAAGTGAAAACTGTGTGGTGAATTTTGTTATTTAAAATAAATAGACAAGTTTAAATCTGTTGGTCTTCATTCGGCTATGATCCGGCTCTCGCCTCTCAGCTTTACACCATTCTACATTACGGGCATGGCATCGAAACTACTGATAGAAAACAACTGGTCCCTCTGTGGGTGGGAACAGGAGGAAGGGCACTGACTCAGTTTGCAGGTAAAGCCAGGTTTCCATATGATCTGTAATGGTGTGCGACCCGGTCGGCGATCGTCTGCGGTTGATGTGTCCCAGACACCACAGATAAGCCAAATATTTACAAGTGATCGCAGACAAGCGAATTCCATAAACCAAAATGGCGGTAAAAAATTATCTCGATTCTAATCGTCCAGTTATTGACACGTCTTTCATGAAGAACAATGGTGTGTCTCCGATGTGCCACAGACCATCCCAGACAAACGTTGTTTCCATTAATTTTTTTTGGTCGGCGGTGTCGTAGGGTCTCTGTTTTTAACGCTCCATTATTAAAATCTAGTTTCAAATCGCATTAAACGCAGAAACATGACGTGGCATTTAAATTTGAAGCACAGACGAACAATGCATTTTTGGTCCTCTGCATATTTAACTGTTTTGTTTATTGG
>JANVCK010189739.1:0-10718 GCA_026546655.1 Epizoanthus illoricatus
TCTGAATCAAAAATCAGGACCTCCATATTTTAATTTCCTCAGGTTGGCAACTATGGTATAAATAGAATATTGATTTTTTTTTAAAAAAACTGCATTTGAAGGGTGTCACCTAGCCTCTTTGATGCCATGGTCCCCTTGGGCTTGGCGATGAAGATCCCAAAAACAAATGTCTAGACAAAATTGGCAAAGATGGATAATTCTATTAACTTGAAGAAAATATGCTTCAATAGACAACAAAATGTACATCAGATTATATGAAGCAGATAAATAAAACAACTAGTCCAATAATAATAATAATATGGTAATTAAAACTTTTATAAAAATAATGTTAATTTAAAAACAAATGTTTTCAAAACAATAGTCATAGCTAATAATAATAATAATGATGATAATAATAAATTAATTTATATTTGGTTGTCTGCACAAAAGTGATTGACTATGCATTACAATTCTCTTTACACAGTATTATCCATTGGAAATTTGAATATGAAACAACTGAAAAACAATGAGTCACCCCATCATAATCCTATCTGAATAACAATTGGAAACAATGTCCAGATAACCCCACCTAATCAGAAATATGAATACCAATGAGTCACTCCAGTGTAATGCGTGCCTTATTGCTACAGAACTAAAAAATATAGCAACTGGTTCGATACTAGCTAGAAGAACGATATATTCTGTAAAACACAATTATATTGACCTGAATTATATAATTATATAATTACTATAATTACATGTTTTACTCTTTGTCCTATGCAGTAAATATATAGTCTGGATAATGCGTACGTCTCATTCCATAGTCCCTGGGGAACCTTCTAAAAGTGAGAATTAAAATTCGAATACGACGCAAGATTTTACAGAAGTGTTATGTATACCTTTGACATACACCCCAGGCAGGCATACACTATTCACCAACCTTCCTTTTTTCATAAGATTCGAAAGAGTGATCATCCAGTTTATCGTCATACTTGTGCTCGCCAATCATAGTAGCAAATTCTGGGGCGTTCTGCATCCGCCACTCCCAGAATCTGTCGAGTACCTTGTCCACTTCTGAATCCATTCTGTTTTCTTCTTCTGCAAAACAATGCGGCTTTGAATATGAGTAATATGTGGATTTTTGGACGGCTGAACGTGAACAGGAATCGTGGCTTTCTGGTTTTCCAAAGCAGAATGCAAAGATCACACACGTATATAAAATTCGCAACACAAAACGAGATGAAATTTGACAACCAGACCAGTAGGTGAAGTCAGACAAAACGACAATAAAGACAAAAAGCATGTCTGCTTGGGTCACCCCAAATACTGACCCGACGGGATGATTAAAAACAGCTGATTTTGAATATCGTCAGGCGTTCCACACGCTACGCGCGGATGACCCTGGGTCCAACTTTCTTGCAAGGCATCTTGGGATTTGACTTTAAATTTCTGCGCCCGCAAATTTTGTTACAACATTTGATGATGGCGGACTTGGCGGAGTCTTGTCAGAATTGTTGCTGTGAATCTAGCTGTGGACAGGATTTTTCCTTGCAAAAAGCACTTAAATTCGCGCAGAAACTATACATCCACGGCGGAAACCTTGCTAATTGGAACAGAACAAAGAGGAAAACGCTTCCTACGCCAGTGGAAGAGGTTTGTAACCATATCATAGAACAACAAAAAAGCGATTCCATGCAGTCACGAATTTGCGTTACTAAAGCATATTTGTCCTAATCCTGTGGCTTTAATGCAATCAATAAGTATCAGTAAATTATTGTATATCTGTAGAGAAACTTTTTACCTTATAGAACAAGTTAAGGTGTATCTCTATGCCAGAACAAAACACAATGTTCCGCCCTGTTACACATTGTTTGGGAGTGCCTTTATATATATATAGACACTAGCGATACATTTTTTTGTATCACTATTAAACTAATTATATCGTGACGATGCTAAGAGATCATTATTGTGGTATAATTTGTAGCTTCCTTTATAATACTTCCAGATCAAGAGAGTTAGGCTAACAAATAAAGTGAAATGCAATCGTGCATATCGCCCAGGATCTTTCATTTTTTACCCGGTCTTGTTGTTTACACTTGTGCCGTCACATCAGAATGAGTCAGCTATATTTTTTAGTTCCTTTCTCTGACAGTGTTATACGAGGAACGTTTTCGTACAGTTTGAACCTTTAGAATAACATTAACGTTTTTATTTTGTGTTCTGTCTTTTCTCCTATGATCACAGGAGACATGTACATGTAGTAAATAACGCTGGTGTTTGACACTAATGTAAAATTTATTATGTTTACAATATCAAAGAAGCTCCGTTATGTGAATTTACACGGTGTCTACATTTGCTCTTTAGTTTATACCGCCTAAACTTTTGAAAAAATGTCAGGAAAATCTAAATGTTTTCATTTCAAAGGATACGATTTAGATGTACAGTATAGAATTTTACTTGAGAAAGTCAATAATTTTGCCAGTACGTTTTACATTTTAGGCAGGTATTGGAGTCAGAGTTTTGTAAGTACTTAATACAACTCAAGTTTGCAAGTCTCCAGGGAAACAAAATCATATTACTGCAGCACCTAAGGCAAGATAATTGTTGTTTTTTCGAAGTTAAATAAATGGTTCATAGATGCCCTATTAATCTGTAGATATGTGACATTGTAAACAAACTTTGGTCAGGAATGGCTTCCTATATTATTTTGTAAACTGTTGAGATAATCACTTGTGTAACTTGTAATTTGTATTAAAGCTAAGGAAAATATTGTTTTTGAAGTAGCTACAACATCTCTTAATGCAGATATTTTTTATAGTCCTATCAGCATCACAAATTTAATATTGAACTAAAGTTTAAAGTTTGGAAACTGTGTTGATCTTAAAAGGACAAGATTTCTGTTAAATCAGACATCAACATCTAACTTCGCCTAACATGTAAATGAACATATTATGAAGGAAATATGAAGTAATATAATAAACTAACAGCAAACTATTTATTACTTTTATTAGCAATTTTAGAATGCATATACCCATTGGTTGCTTCTAAGTCATGCTACATGTATAACTCAAATGTTTTGTTTTAGTGAGTTCATGGCCAGGTAAACCAATTTTACATTTTAAGGTGTGGTGATATCTTAATATATGAACATCTATCTTCTCCTTACACAATCAATACAAAAGTAGGTAACTGGTGATGAGAATAAAAGAACTGATCAAGGACAGCAAGTTGCAGGCTCACTCCCATATGGATTACAAAATTCTCTCAAACTGTTTAGGAAGAAATGTATAGAGAGTAGTAAGGAGAATTTAGCAATACATCATATGTACATGTTATGTTTTGGGCAGAAAGGGATAAATATAGTAACAATTTAACAATTTGCTACATTTTTCAAGTTTGTATGGCTACGCCCATAGTTAAGTCATTTTCAAAAATATATTTTATGGTGATAAAAAAGTCTAGTAGCTAGGTTGACAACTGATTAATTTTGCAAGAAAATTTTATCTTTTTAATATATTTAATTTTCAAATTACAGGTACCCATATGTGATCCAACCATTTCTATAAAACCATTCTTGAAAGAAAAGCACAATTTCAAAAAAGTATTCATAACTGAAAATTTGTTTTCTATTAAAGCTCTAGATCTCTTCTGTCTGTTTTTGTTAGAATTTTTTAACTAAAATGCATATAAGTATAATTATAAAATATTTTAAATGTTAGAAATATTACATGTAGCAGCTGCTACATAATTAAATATGAACATCATCAAATGGTGTGGCTGAAATTTTGATGTTTCAGTACTTTTGATGTGTAATGCTATTTAGTTCGAATTCCCCGTAATACTATTCCTCTATGTAATAAAATTTGTTCAAGATTAGACTTTTTAACAGTTTAGGAGATGGTGATAGTTCATGAAGAAAATTCACCATTTGTGATGAGTTCTGTTATATAAATATCATTACTATCCAGATCCATAAGAGAACTTGTTGTTTCTGATGAGATTTTTTATTCATACTACCAAAATACTTTTTAATTTTATATTGATAATAGTCATGGTTATACTAAACCTATGTTAAAGACTTGCCTTGGTGTTAGGTTTCAGTTTATCTGGGTGTTACGCTCATACAGGTACACATATAAGTTTTCCTGACAGAGGTAATTGAATTTCATACTTGGTTGGCTTTGGGATTTTGGCAGGGATTCAAAGAATTTGAACACCATGACTATATTTGCATTGCTAATGCTGTTGTAATTCTCACTAAATATTGTCGTAATGTGTATCCAAATTAAAAGATAGATTGAAGAAAAATACGCTTTAAATTTTATACAGGCACCAGAGGTTCATTATTTTAAAAAGTCTCACAGGCAGTTAATATGCAGCATTGCTCAAAATGCCATAATTATGTTTTAAAATGAATTAATTATAAATAAATAGTTGACAGTAAAATGACAGCCAAATTATAAGTAGTTGGCACATGTCTTGAACTAATTAGTTGAAATCAGCATGACATCTCTTGCAAAGCTTGGATCCTACATTTGGGTGCTTTGTCTAGAGCTGGTGAATAGAAACACACCTGCTGTGGAGCCAGGGAACTGTCATGGGAGGTTTCCATTTTCTATTTGATGTTGCCATGGGAATTACAATGGACAACTATATGTTGTTGAAATAAAACTAACTGATCATCATCAGTACATGTAGGAATACCTAAAATGTGTGCAATTCTGCAATTTGTTTCAGTGCCATTACATCCATCTTGCAAAAATTAGTGAGGTAAATGCAGTCATATGCTCAAAAGTAACTTTCCCAAAAGAAATTGATTGTTTCCTTATGTTTCCATTAACACTAGTGTTAATTAAAACCATGAATATAAAATTAATATGTATTAAAGGAGAAGATAGCCAATACATGTACATTGACTGGGGTTAAATGAGTTAAATTCTAAGGTATATGTATTGTAAATTGATCACTAGCTAGGTGAAATCATTTTGTATCTGTAGATAAATAATTAATAATAATAATTATAATAATTTTTATTTATACACAGGCCACAAATCAGTAAAATACCATTTGTTATCCTTATAGTACATGTAGTACAAATATCTAATAAATTTGCCTAATCCTGATACTCTTCTAAGTCATATCAAGATGGCTGGGTTTAGGAAGAGTATGAAGTAAGAAGTAATTTATGGTTAAATCATTTTTTGTAGCTTGCAGAGAGTATCAGCTCCACACTCAACAGTTACCTGCCCACAGATAATAACAACGAACAGAAACTGATCAACTGTGTAAGTATCTTGAAGACACCTGACAGTGAATTTTAGTCTCTATTTGTTAAAATTATCACTCAGGCCTTTGCATTAATTTGTTGTTCAAGTCTTAGTTGAGAGGAGCACGGGGTTGAGGGGCCAGGCTAGGGCTCGATCATCCCTGTTGAGTTAAATTTGGTTGTCTTTATATAGGACTTATGTACAGCATATCAGGTGGTTGTAGAAGCTGCCAGGTTTCTAAGTGACATTTTAACTGAAAAATAATAAATTTCAACTTCTATGGTTTGCAAAATTGTATGTCAGTATATAGAAATGATCATGATGGTAAATTTTTCATCAAAAGAAATTTCTCCCACAAAATATCAAATTAATGTAAAAGTTGTTTTACAAGTCAACACATGTGCATGCCATACCAACAAGTGAGAGGCCAGGGGGGTCAGTATGGTTGGAAGTATTACCGAGTTATATATAGGAATACATATATGATACATATACATCTAGCTAATATTAAAAGTACTGTACCAAAAGCTTTTATCCAAAACATTTAAAACATGTATCTCTAAAGATATATATATAAAATGTTGATCTCATCCCACTTCCCTTGATTATATCAAAATATATCATAATTAATTAATCCCAGCCATTGTTTTTATCAGTCCCATTGAAGTATTATATTATGTATTATAAATAAAATAATCAGTATACATGCATATAATGTACAGTATTCTGTATATATATATATCATATATATGCTGGAATTGATGCATATGGCCAAGACGTTTTTTGGTGGGATCAATTAAGGCAAGACTTGATTTGATATATTTATAGAATCCTTGAGTAGAAATTAAATTGCATAATGTAGTCTTGATGTGTCTCAGTCAAAATGGTTGAAACATCTTCACAAATCATGTTAAATCTATACCCAATGCCATTTAATTTGCCCACTAATCAAAAAAGGGTACAAAATTCATCAACAGTAGATCACACATGCAGCACAATTTAGTGAAACTGAATATAATTATAATTGTTCTTTCCTAGAAAAAAGCTATCCGGTGTGTCAACAGTGAATATGTTGAAAGAGTGAAACCTGAGGAAAGAGCACATCTAAAGATTTCAGGTAAGCAGCTGCCACTGCACTCCAAAACAGAATAACTGAACTGTACATGTAATTGCAATTTAAAAACCAATCTTGAAATATCAATTTCCCCTCATACCTTATATTTCTTATATTTGGTATGTTTGTTTTTTGCTGAGTCTGCCATAAGTTGGACAAAAAAGAACAAAATTTACTCCAGGCCAGCTTGGCACTTATAATGCCAAATGTAGCAGCAGCCAAAAAAGTATGTGTGCACATTGATATTTGTATTACAGTTCAAATTAATTGACACTTTTTGAGACCAAGAATTTTTCATTTCTTTTTCTAGTGAAAATATTTGTTGTGAATCTGAAACCATCAATTGTTCAGGATGCGCTGTTCAGAGGTGAGTCTTTTGCCATCCAAATTAAGTTTATAATGTGGTTCCTCGAAAATTTAACTGCAGTTACTGATGCTGCATTGTGTGGTAATGCAAGTGAGCTACACGTAGCACTTTAATTAATTTGTTATGAAAATTACAATTTCCTCAAATGTGATTGGTTCATTAACAACCCTATTATTCATTAATCAGATACTATCAAATTACAAATTCTGTTATCAGACACTTGTAATCGACCACTTGAATAAACCAATCACAACCTGAGTTCTTAGCTTAGTGACCAATCACCAGCCAGATAATAATCACTATGAATAGCAACAATCTACCACTCAGAAACTGTGGCCAAGGGAAAAGAACTTTTCCTCCTACAGTAACAATTCATTCCATGACAGAGACTTCTTTTTTCAGAAATTGTAATTTTTATAATAAATTGGTAATATGACTTCATGGCATCCAATTCTGCCTGTAATCATACTTGTAATAATCAAATTGGACTCGCACTGCACGCTTGTCCAATTTTGTTATCACTCAAATGCTATATTGTTAACCATGGCAACCAAATCTACTTGTCTGAGAATGTTTTGTCAAATTTTGTATAAAATGATATAATTGAAACTAGAATAAATATATTTTTTGTAATTCATTAGACAAAGGTGACATAGTGAAAAACATTAAGGGTGCCAATACCTCGTAACTGCTCACATTTTTAAAGAACCTTTGCAAGAAGGTGAAGTGCTGAAGTTAACTAACCTCAGTTTGAACAATTTCTTTGACAGCAATGTGTGAGCTGGGAGTAAATTCCATAGAAACTCTTTTTTTGGCTCTTCCTGAAATTCCAAAGCCACTACTTAACCTGGCAACTCTCAAGAGATTCTGGACTGTAAGTAATGCCTATGTACATTTAGGTTTGGTCTGGGATGAGTTTGGGGGAGGAGGGGGTGTTCTTACCAGAATTTTGAGTATGGATCTACTACTGAGGCCCCACAATTATACTATGTAGGAAACAAAGATTTGTTTTTACCATCCTACATGTATACATTGTTATTTAAGTTTGACCCTGGAATTACCCAGCCTACTCTAGACTATCCTAAAAGATCTATTTAGCCCCTTTTATGTTAAGGTCTCTTTAGAACACTTAAGTTTCAAATAACCCCTGTCTTTTTAGCCCCCTCTCTAGATTATAAGCCTCCTCTATAACTCTATAATTATATATTTCTAATAGCCCCCTCTCTGGTAAGCTCCTCTCTAATACACTGGCCCTTTAGAACACTAAGAAGTAAGGGACCGGTCATTATTTATGGAGGGGGGGAGAGTAAAACATTTTTTTTGAAAGATAAATTAATTTGGGACACCCCCAGGCTTAAACATTTTAAATGACCCCCCCAAAGAGGACAACTCTAGTTTGTGACCCCTACACAAAGACACCCCTCCCCAAATAAAAGAGGAATCCATATTATGTAGCTACGTGTATATTCAGGGGCAGACCTAGAGACTTTGAAAGGGAAGGCATCATATACCTGTATACAATAAAGATACGTTAATGCCAGAGTGAAGATGAATTAATATGGAAGGCACAAGTTGCTAGGGGGGCCCAGGGGCATGCTCCCCTAGGAAAATTTTTAAGTTTAAGGTCTTTAAAATGGCATTTACTGCAAATTGATTGCACTTTGGTCACATTTAAACTGAAAAGGACCTTAAAAATAAAATGTGACCCCCCTTCTTCATTTGGAAAGTACTTGTGATCCCCCCCATTTTTTACCCTCCCCCTCCATAAATAATGATTGGTCCCTAAGTTTCTAATTAATGACCACTTGTCTGTTTATTAATTTAGCTCCCTCTCTAACACACCCCTTCTAATAAGCCCCCTTCGATCCAGAGCTAATATTCCTAATAACCCCTTTTCTAAGATGCTGGGCCCTTCAGAAATCTAAGCTTCTATTAACCCCCTCTATCATGATATGCTTCCTTCAGAATGTAAATTTCTAATAACCACCTTTCTAATAAGCCCCCTTCAGAACTCTAACACCCTCTCATATATGCTTCCTTCAGAACATAAGTCTGTAATGGCCCCCTCTCTAATAATTAAGCCCCCATATCTGACTTGCCCCATCTCTAATTTATAATAATCCCTCTTCTATTAAGCTCCCTCTCTACTAAGCCCTTATCTAATAAGCCCCATTAATTCCCTTTCTATTAATTCCCCCCATTAATGACAAATATAAGTTAGAGATGAACAAAATAGTACTTAAGTTAACATACATGTATGGTACTCATCAACTCATTCTATAGACTTAGACTGAATGTAAGCCCCCCCCCAAATATCAGACTGTTAGATTTTTCTGATAATAAGCCCACTCTGAAAATAAGCCCATTTGATTATATTTCAATACTAATGTACTTAAAGTACAGTAATTTACAAGACGAAAAATCCCCTCCAATAATAAGCCCACTCCAAAAATAAGCCCCACAAAGTAATTTGAAAAATATAAGCCCATGGGCATATATTCGGAAGTTTACTGTATCTTTTATTTGTTTTATTTGAACAATTCTTTAGGAGTTAGAGCTTCTGTATGACTGTGGCTATGTGGAGAGACTTGGCATATGTGACCTTGACAAGGAAACTCTAGAGCAGCTTTACAACTGGGCCAGGGTAATCATTACTTGTTTATTTTACAAGACCAAAATAATAATGATAATGTGCAGTAATAATAGAGCAGATTTTGCATGAGTGTCCATTGAACAAATCAAATGACATATAACAATGTGAATTTAACGCAGTGAGAAGGGTTGCAGTGATTGGCTAAATCTGTTTTGATACAATTCTGCTGTTGGAATGGATAGACAGTCAAATTTGAATGCAATGATATGACATGCAAATGTTAGTCTAAAGTTGTGATTGGTTAGTACAAAAACATCTCACAAATTATTCCATAATTGGTCAAGAAAAGCTTTGACATGCAATGCTTTGCCTCACCCACTAACAGTTTCTCACATGTATATGTATCTGTTATTTTCTGTTCTGACCTACAGGTCAAGCCAGAGATTGACCAAGTAAATCTTGTTTCCTGCTGTGTCATGCCAAAGGTAAGATGACAGCAGTCATACAGCCCCACCCAGAGGCTAAATGTATACCTGGAAAATATACCCAGTAACCCATCTACAAAAATTGAACCCCAAAACATTACTGAAGTTTTGTTATACCTCCAAAAATCCCTTTCATAACATGAATTTGTATGTGCTCACAATAATTTCCAAATATATCTGCATTTCTTGTTAGGCCCACCACGATCCCCCAGGGGCAAATTTCACACTTTCTGGGATCGTTTGGGTGGACGGGTTCCAGTCCTTTTGTAGTTTCTGGAATGGCGACTTGAATATGGTAAACTTCCGATATTGAGCCCCTCCCCAGATAACAAGCTCCCCCCCTGAAAAAATAAGCCCCAAATTTTCAGACACAAAAGTACTTCAGAACAGAAGCTCCCCCTCCTCCCCCCTTCACTTAAAAAAACAGACTTGCTACTGATGAAAATTTATAGTATCTAAATTCAGTCGTTCACATCTCCACAGGACCTCATTGATTACAGCAAAGAGAAAGAAATTCAGTTGTTCACTCACTCAGACCCAAAAGGTTTGTTGTCAAGAATCACATCGTACTCTTCTAAAGCAGATATTGTATTCACGCACAGGGAAGTAAAATATTTATTCAAGATTGTTGTATTGTGAGGTAATGCTAAATTCAATATTTTGGCCTGACAACGCCTCTTAAACGATTAATTTTATCAATAGCTAACATTTCCTTGTAATATCAATATAAGTATTAGCAAGTATAGAAATCAAGACTTAGATGAGCAAAGTTTTTTGATTGACCACCGAATTCTCCTAATTCTTGCAAGGTAGAAGTAATATTTTGATCTCCGCTTGCAGACATGCTGACCACCAACCTTCTGCATGAAGTTATGCAGAATGGGGGAGAGGGGGATGTGGACGTGGAGAACTG
>JANVCK010189850.1:0-10715 GCA_026546655.1 Epizoanthus illoricatus
GGGGCTATACAAAACACCGTCCAGGATACCATGGGCCTTTAGCCTGAGGGAGGGGGGAGGGGCTATACAAGATACCATGGGTCTATTGGTTGGGGAGGAGGGGGGAGGGTATAAAAAGAGACCATCTCCTCCACATGCAGTGGTGGGTCCCTAATTCAGCTCATACATTTTCTTAAATTTTTGGGCAAATTTTAGCGTCAGTGTTCTTACAAAGTTTCTTCACGTCCTCTCGGATGAGGACGTTTGAAAAACCGTAGGCCCTCGGAGACCTTTGTCAATTGGGTTGCTTCTGACTTTTGCACTTGTTCAAATTGCAGCTCTGACCCGGCCAGTCTTTGCAAATTCCTAAAAACAAAAAATAACCAGAGTAGATTTAATAGAGAAGGAAGAAAAAGCTACATAAGGGCATGAAGTTAGTGTCCTATACTGGAAAAACTATTTCCGATTGAAGGGTAACAAACAAGCAGCGGGCCCAGTTGTTCGAAAGTGGGTGAACTTTAACCCAGGGTTAGACTTAATTTTAACTGAGATTTCTTCATCTAGGAATACGAAACCTGGTGCTTATAAAAGTATTATTGCAACATTCCTCAAAAAAACCAGTTACGCCGTAAAACCGGCATGATAGCCCAAATCAGTCTATAAGTGAGTAAACCCAATCATAGGTTACAATTTTAACCCCTAACGGAACCCAAGACCACGTCGACACTAATCCGTTTTCGTTTCAGAACGCATACGGCCTTTCTATGAGCTCATCTGCACTAAAATGATTGGAAACCGAGATCTTTCGTGTCTGCAAACGGAAGTTTTCAAAAAGTTTCTCCAAAGTGAATACTTTCGAGAACGCGTCAAAACAAAAACGGACTCTTTATTCGTGTCCACACTAATACGTTTCGAAAACGGCAGCTTTTAAAAAACGTATTACACGATTTTTTTGTAAGGACAACTTTATAAGAACAAGAAGCATACGACTTTTAGTAAATCGCCAAATTTATAGTCATTATGTTTATGAAGAAATGACAGGTGCGGATTCCAAAATGTGGTCGTTGGGTGTCATTGAGATTAACCAAGGTTGTCGTAAGGCTGGATTCACTGTAGCAGGATATTTTGGATTTATCCAGAAACTGGACAAGGGTTATTTTCAAACTAGTTTCAGAGGCGCAGCCAGCATTCAGGCGGAGGAGGCAAATGCGTCAACTAAAATTTGTGCTGGAAGTACCATTTTTGATAACCTGATTCCAAACTCTGCTGGGGGAGCATGTCCCCCAGCCTCCTCACGAAGCTTGCTCCTTCGGTGCTCGTTTTGCCTCCTCTAAATTTGAAATCTGGTTACTTCCCTGAGTTTACTGCCAGGTCAAACTCGGTGCCTCATTTATCAGTTGCACTGCCCGTTTAAGGGTATTCAAACATCTTTGAAATATAAATACTGAACGGTTTCTTTATGTCTTTGTGGGACTAACTTCCTTACAAATAAACATGATCGCCTCTCTTTTAAATATTTATTATTTAAGGAATACAGGAAACATCAATGACTTCTTTAGTGACAGCCCATTATACGAAGCAGAAAAGGGTGGGCAACCTATTTTACATGAAATCAAGAGTTCCTGTTCGAGCTACGCCTTCAGAAGTATAGTCAATAATCTAAACTAAAAGTCCAGTCGTTCATTTACTTTCATTCTTGGCGGGCTTATAAATTATAATGATAGTGACATCTCAGTTTTGGAAATGAAAGTGGAATGTAGTCTGTGCAGTTAACTCGTGACTGATCGTCGACGAGATCTCGATGATATTTTAAGATTATTAAAAGGGATTTAACAAAGGGCGGAATGATTTCATAATTTGGTCAATACGCTATTTCGCTAATGGAAATACACAATCGGTCAAATATTATGTCATTTTGAAATTGAGCAAAATGATCCCACTTTTGACCCATCGGGGACTGGAACAAGTAAACATTTGTATTGGCGAAACAGTGTATTGATTCAGCCATGTATCTGATGTCTGATCCCAGATCTGTATTTGTTTTATTGTCTTGTCAAACGTTGGTTCAGCCACGACTGGTTCCGCCAGCAGGCCATGTTGAAAATCCAGTTCCTTGGCAAGAGTATGAGCCAACTGAATATGGCAGCAGAGGTTTAAACTATTTCTTAAAATGCTGCGTTCGTTCCTTTCTATCACGTAGCTGTGCAGGAAAAGGCTAAGGCTAAGGCTCTAAATTGCATCTTTCAATACAATACTGTGTCGTCTTGATACTAGTAGTTGGTTTATATACCACAAACTTCTGTCCACAGCAAGATTCTGCTCCAAACACAACTTTGCTTCCACAAAGTAACGATATGGAGACCAAAACTTTGCAAGTACACATAGGTTTTGCGTTTAAGGTGAGAAGTATCCAACTCTTTACATTGTTTGAAACTTGGGTCCAGCAGTCACAATGCATGAATCAAGTTTCAACTGACACAGTGAATTCCAATGACGAGTACAGAACAGATCTGGTTTCCTTTCAAAAGCTGTGATAAATCTACATGTACAAGGCATTTAAATTATCAAAAATTCCCCGATCAGTGCATTCTAGCACATTCCAGGAACATACTGAAGAAAGAAAACAAAATACATTGGTGTAATGTTTTCAGAATGACCAGCCTGCCAGCAGATGCCTATTTTCCATCACAGTGAGAAGTCTCTCCTTTTGCAAAAACAGGGAGATTCAATCTATAGGAAGGGCAACAAACATCTGCAGGCAGACTATAGAATAAATGGTCCACCAAGTTTATAGTTTACAGAAGATAAAGCCATGACATTGTCTTCAAATAAGTGCCGTCACTGGACATCATTAGCTTTTCAGTAACCAGCAGTACAAACACCCAAATGCTGTTTTTGCAAGCTATTAATATTTTCAAATTCTGTTAAACTTTTCCGTTACAGAAACTAAACGCTAACATCATTTCTCTCTATTGTAGTGTGTATATCGTGTACTAAATTTCACTCCACTCACAAAAATATTAAACGTGTGAATTTCAACTATATAATCTTTAGCAACATTTTATACAGAAATGTTTTCTCTCACGAAAATAGCATTTGGGTATTGTATTCCTTCTACACTATAAGGTCCTAATTTTCTTGCCATGCCACATAACATGACTGGAACAACTGCAAAACGTACTAGCAAATACTCTAAAACACTGTGACATACAAATATAATTATAATAGTGTCTCTATTGGGTGTGGCGGTCATGCTGGCGGGTAGGTCTATATATAACGAGCTGTGCGACAATACCAGACAGGTGCAACTGTCTGAGTGATTTACTCCTGCCTGTCAATCAATACTCCAGGCCTGTCAATCACCACAAAAGGACCTGTCAATCAGCATTCCTGGCCTCTCGATCAGCACTCCCTTCATAGTAATGGCCACTGAAAGCACTAAAATAGGTTTAAAGTCAGTTGGTTGTCTTTCTCAAGTCATTTATCATATCATATTTCTTGCAGTTTCCCTTCTCCTTGAATTCTTCGGATTAAAAGAAGGTCCAACTTTGAATCAGAAGGGACTTCAGTTTAACTTGATGTTTTTAGTCCTTATGGTGCAACTATCGTCAGCGACATTCCCAAACTTTCACAGTCATATCAACACTACCTGTAAGCACAAACGGTGCTGATTTGTGGAAATCTGAAATAAAAAATAAACAGGTAAGTTATACCTTTGTTAATGCACAGGAACCCTATTGGGATTATACATAATTAAGGCTTGCAACATTAGCAATTGTCCATCTTCATGGAAAAAACATATATCATAATTAAGCAATATAAAACAGCTGTGAGTGTCTATAAACTGTGATATAAACACGCTAAAAGTTGTAGAGCATGAGAGAAGTTTAAGAGGAACATGAGGTGAAGCCGAGCGTTTGTCTTGCTTCTTGAATGCTCCACAACTTTTGGCGTGTTTATATCACAGTTTATAGACACAGGCAGCCGTTTTATATTGCTTTTATAGGATAGGAATAAGACGAAGATAAAATAAGTGTCTTTATCCTCTGATATGAACACTCATTTTGCCTGTTAGCCAATCAGAGCATGCATTATATCTACCCTATTTTGTAAACTTCAATGTAAAGCCCCTCACCTCGATAATAAGACCCCCCCCCACCAGAAAAATAAACCCCAACATTTCAAATGCAAATATCATTCCGAAAATGAGCCCACCCAAAAATAAACCCATTGGTTTACATTTACATAGTAATATGCTTAAAGTGCAGCCATTTTCAAGACAAAAATCCCCTCCAAAAATAAGCTCTCCGAAAATACGCCCAAGTGAAAGCATTTTGAACAAGAATAAGCCTTGACCCCTGGGCTTATTATCAGAAATTTATAGGATGAATAAGTTGATGAATCTGTTTCAGTGATAAATGCTGCACTAACTACGGCTGGTGAAGTAAATTGGAGAGATTATGGGATGACTTAACAAGGGGAACATAATTACAGAGTGCAGCACTCCTACTTGTGGCCCCAACCACAACACCAGGATCACTACCCAACACTTGCTAACAAGTATGTGGGTTATTTAGAGACCCCTGATGTACACCAGGAGACTGCAATCTTGGACACATTACTGGCCCCTGTCTGCTGTGCAGGGCTTGTACTTTATCATTACCATCCGACTGTCACTGACTTACTGAAAGAAAACTGAATGAAATCTCACCTAAAGATGTGGCGAAGTGTTCATGTGCAATTAGCGTCTTAGCACACCTCTTGTTCTTGTAATCCCAGATTCGTAAGGTTTTGTCGTCTGAGCAACTAACTACATATTTGCCGCCAGGGTGAAACATTACGGCCCGCACCCAGTTGTCATGGCCCACCTGAAGAACAATTGTGATAATTTTTATGTGAATGAACACAGAAATTTGAATGTAGTAAATTTTCCTCAAGGCTTCTTTATGGGTTAACCATATCATATATTTGTGTGTCTGGGTTATGAGGTCTTATGAATTATTTCACTGCAACCTTTTATCTGCAAATGTTGTCACAGGAAAGTTAACAAAGTATATGTTAACAAATCCCTGACCACTTCAAAATATTAACTTATGTGTCAGCACTATAATTCAATAAGGTACCTTAACTTAACTGTAGAGTAATTTGGATAACATTGCCAAAAATAACCCTTGTCATTGTATCGGTTATAGTTTTGAATGGCTAACTCAATCTTTATGAAATAGAGATTGAACAATTGTATAAGCTAATCTGCCAGTAACTGACATGAGCTCAATCTTTATGAAATAAAGTGCAAGATGGTATAAGTTTATCTGCTGGTAACCAACATGAGCTCAATCTTTATTAATTATTTTTTAATCAATATTAATTTTTTTATACTCAGAATGCATTCCAAGTCAGTGTGGGTATGTATAAAGAATTATTAAGGAAACTTTGTATTGTCAAGCGTGTCATAGCAACCAAACAACAGTTCACCCACCAGTGTCATCAAACACACTCCTGTGCTAACATCCCACATTCTGATCGTCTTATCACGAGCCCCTGACAGCAAGAAGAGGCCTGGAGTAGAACCTTTCTTGCCACCCTGAAACAGAAGAGTTGGTTAATTAGTCAACACTAGACACCAAACTGTAACAGATTAACACTGGCACTAAAAGCAGTCACAACATAGTTTCCAGAAAGAGCTGCCAAATAGTTAGTTACAAATAATCTATTTTTGAAGAACTGTGTGTGTTTACAATCAGGTACATGTAGTGTATACAGAATACCAGCATACGAAACATTTCCATGCAAACCACCTGGATGAGTTTATTTCAGAATAAAAGTAGGACTTGTAGGGTTGTCCCCAATTTCGGGAATAGCTAACTATTATTTTGTTCAAAGTAGCTGGTTAATTATGCTATGTCTGCTGTGCACTCAGAGGGGGGGGGCTTATGGTGCATCCAGAAAATTAAAAAAGATGGGCCGAACAACCCCCAGAAAATTGTAACATCCAGCTGCAGTATTCTCAGCTAAATGACAATGTACTCAGTGGGTGTGATCCCTTTGCCGTATTAAATCCATCCCTGGATGGACACAGCAGACATACCATAAGTTGGGTTGAAACTGCAATATGAAATGCCACGTACCTCTGTACCCATAGCTTCAAACACAAAGGGGTTCGCTGAGTCGGGTGCCCATGCAATGTCCTCCACCACATGATCGTGCTCACGTAGTTCACACTTACACTCTTTACTGGCGACAACCCATATACGGATGGACTGCAGGCAAACATGTACAGTATTTGCATTAGGAAATGGCAAGTACAACAACCCATATGTGGCTAGAATGCAGGCAAACATTATTTAGGTACATTAGGGAATGAAGAATACAAAAAGATGGTGAAGAACATAGGTAGGGTAGGACAGGAAGGGGTCCACACCCAGGTACATGTACCCATTTATATACCTGGGTGGAGAGAAGCATATATTTGTATGTCATTGTCATATTCCCCCAATGATAAAAGTATAAAGTATATAGGTAACTATGTTTTTTTCTGTGTGACAGTTGCATGTATCTCTTACTGCTGCACCTGCTACTAGGATGAAAATAGAATGGGGAAAAAAGCGAGGAGCAAACAAAAAATGGGAGATGAGAGAGAGTATGAAGTGGGATACAATACTGAGAAGTAGTTTGTAACAGAAACACATACCTGGTCATTTGAACAGCTTGCTAATAATGAACCTGTGATACGAACAGAAGAGATTTGGGTGATTCAGCCACAGGTACATGTACCCCAGTGATGCTACATATTTGCCTCTCATTATATAGGTTATTCACTAAACTCTAAATAAAATTTTCAATCTCATCACATTTCTAAGGTGGGAGCATTGTTAGCTTGCGGAAATTATTACCGAAATTTTGCCTTTTATCCTATTCCCTAATTCCCAAAAGTTGAACCTATTATTCTTAGTCGTATCTGAAACATAGCTATTATTCCCACAGAAAAGCATACCACAAGAAGTGAATATAGATCAAAATATCTTCATTTAACATTGACTACATGTAAGAAATCCAACCTTCAGCTAAAACTGATCTCAGTTACTGATTAATTTTGTTTAGCTGGAAATTGTCAGTCGTGACTGTATTTGAAAGTGCCACGTCATACATTTGAAATGAAGCACCAAACTCACCGTCACTGTTAACTCTACATCTTCTGACCCATTCTCTGTGTCCTTGGAATGTCTTCACACAGTAACTGGCAACATGAAAAGGGAAAATGTCAAATTAATATCATACAAATTAAGATGCAAATTTAAGACTGAAATTTCTAGTGTACAAATATTTGTTGATATTTTACATTTTGGAATTTAAATTAAGAAGACCAGTTCAATGTATGCTGCTAGAAAATTACCAAGAAAATTAGAAATTATAAACAAATAGTCACAATCTCCCTTGTGCAATTTCCAACACAGAATACATATTTAACTCTGATGTCATCTGAGTACACATGTATGTTCACATATCCACTGGAAGTTAACTAGTGGAATCCAGTTGTTGAGCGAATGATAGTATATAATAATAACCATAGTTAACTCTCATTCATTTTGAAGATGTGTTTCGTGTTTACTTGTTTCTCAAAATCGTTGTTATGAGTTGCTAAACAACATGCAGGTCAGTGTGACTTACCCTGTAGCTACCTCCCACATTTTTATTGTTTTGTCTCTTGATGCTGATACCAGGAAATCCCCAGATGGCATGAACGACACTGACGACACATTATGATCATGGCCTGGGTATAACATGAATGACACACAGTTAGACAGCAAAAAGGATGCACTATTTATTAACTTGGAATAAAACACTCTATCACACTAGTTTGCAAAATATAACTAAAACAATGTAAAGACACAGCTTTATAAGACTTGCAGTTCAGTTTTTACATTGTGTCACACTGGAACACAGAAATGAAGAGGTGAAATGTCCACTATAATTATAGTTTGGAAATTATGATCATGAAAAATCAGCAAGAAGTTGATCAAATTTACTTTCTAAAGTCGTTTTAATACAGTAAATAAAATACCTAATAAGAATAATCGTATAAAATGAACACCACTGCCTTACCATGAAGTGTTTTAATACATTCAAAGCCTTGGAAGTCCCATAATTTAACAGTCATATCTGCTGAACATGATGCTGTGAAATAAACAAGAAACAACATTAATTAATAACTACAAAGAATCCATGTACATACTGTAAACTTCCAATATTAATTCCCCCATTAATAATCACCCAACAGTACCCCCCTAAAAAAAAAATAGGCGTAAATCTTCAGACACTAAAGTACTCCAGAAAACAAGCTCCCTACCCTCCCCCCCCCAAAAAAAATTACCAGCCAATAGGCTTATATTTGTAGAATGTACTCAAAGGATGGACATTTTCCCTTCAACAATAAAAAAGAGCACCTGAGAAAGACTTTTGAATAAAAATAAATCCTGGGCTTACATCTAGAAGTTAAGAGAGCACAAACACTACTTTCTTATTATTAGCATAACAAAATATTACTCAGAGATATGACTAAAGAGATCCTCTGTTTTCAATAAAACTTTACTACTGTTGAAGTCCATTTCACACAGAGCCACACACCAAGTAATTTACTTTGCCTATTTCTTCCACTTTTCAGCATGCTGCCATCTTGAACAGTGATGTAGTTGTGCCCAACCCCAGGCCCCACTCTCAGTTACTATCACTGTATTGTACTAGGAGTGGAGCCTGGCACTGGTCATGACTATATCACATTTGAAGATGGTGGCAGATAGGGAATTCGAAGCAAAAAATGCAGAGTCAATAAATATTATTGCTTGTTGTGGGCTCTGTCAACATAATTATCAAGTTTAAATTACCAATACAACTAAGATAATACTAAAGTTATATTTGAGAGAAAAAGTGTTGGGGCAGGTCATTACTTGTAGGGGCTATGGGGTTGGTCAAAAATATACAGGGGTATAATAAATTTTAATTCTTGATTTTACTACAGATCCTAAATTTAAAAATTCCGTGACTACTGACCATAATCTGGAATTTCCATAACCAAAATCAAAAATTCCCTGAGTTGTTAATTTTTAAAATTCCATGAGTTTTCCAGACTCATGGCAACCCTGCTATGTGTTATCTCACAGGGGATTGAAAAAAATAGTTTCATTTAGACTGCAAATACCATGGCTATTTTTATCATTTAAAATTGCACAATATAAAATTACAAAAATAATTATGCTAGCAAGACATCTTTTTAAAAGTTGTCAATTGCAGTATGAAATTTTCCTTGAAACTCCATACATAGGTTTGAAACCAAGATGAGAGGCACACAAATTATATCTAAATAGTCTTATACATGTACATGGCATCATTAATCTGAAGATCAAACATCTGCATGTATTGTGACCTACCCAGCTAGAAAGGGTAAAAAACTGAAACCTTGAATGGAACAAAACTCACCTAAAAATTTTCCTGTATGGTCGAATGCTAGGTCTTGTACAGCATCCGTATGTCCTTTTAACGTTCGTTCAAAGTCTCCAGTTTCATAATCCCAGACTTTTACTGTTGCATCTTCTGACGCTGTAACCATCACACTGAAAGACAAGGAGATTCCACACAATAAACACAACAACAGTCTACATGCTGCAGTTTTTCTGCTCTGCTGAACTTCAGTTTCTGAGTAAGACTACTCACCTGTAGACTGGATGGAACATAACTTTTGTAATTGGACTCCTGTGTCCTGTTAAGCTGTATCTAAGAACGATAAATTAGGCAAACAGTGTTAGAGGCTGTCATAATTTTTCGTTAATATGGCTAAAATAGATAAAACGCCTAAGAGTTTGATAAAACATGAAAACCTAAACATTTTTGACATTATGTTATCATCAGGGAGATGATGATGATTTAATGACGAAAATGCTTGGAATGTCTGGGCATGGTCGAGTTCGCATGGAACAGCGAAACCAGACATTGAATAAATCTCGAGTCATCTTGGCATTATATTGTGAGATATTAAATTTAAGAAAACATTGTCACATGTCAAAATTGAAATATTCACATGGGCTGCATGAAACTGGACATCTGTATATAATTTTGCTAAATATGATGCAGTGTAAACTTAGTGACTGCAACTTGCATAAAATGAAGTCACATGGACATCTGTCTAAATATCTCATTAAAACTGCATCTCTGACAGTACTGTACATACCCCCAGAGTGCATTCCTTATGGGGTATTCACAGAGTGAAAACACTGCAAAATGTTTCTGATGTGCCCTCCACCCAAACGAAACAAGTTAATGTTTGTCCTGCTCTTGGCCCACTAGTAAGTGACTTGGAGTGAGAGTGAGAGGACGGGAAGGGAGGGGTAGGGGGTAGGGGAGGCGGTAGGTGAGTTACTAATACTTGTAAACTGTAAGCTAAACATTATTGATCATTATATGTAAGTAAAAACATAATTGCTTGTTAGAGTATCATACCTTTCAGGAGGTCTTGGAATCCAGTCAACAGGTGACTTGCTTGTTTTTGGACCTATTCCAAAACAAAGGAAGTATCATGCAAAGAATCTTGCACATTCTGTGGAACTTCAATATTGCTTCATCAGGGTTCCAAAACAGAAAACAGTACCAAACAAGACACCAATATATAAACTCTGGTAGACTAGTTTTTAAAAAAAAACTAGGTTTTCTACGTCGGCGAGTAGGCCAAATGATGGGATTGATCA
>JANVCK010189959.1:0-18661 GCA_026546655.1 Epizoanthus illoricatus
TCTTTAATAGTTTGGAAGTTACAGGCCGCGGGCACTTTCAGCCCCCCCCCCCCCCTCAGTCGAAGGAACTAAAAAAAAAGGCCAGTCTGAATAAGGTTAATATAAAGGACCATTTTTCTCATTCTCAAATAATCATCGAGCCGGTTCTATGCAGGTTCCCTGTTCTCCTTTTTTTTTCTTCGTTTTTGGAGGGGGTGGGGAGGTGAGGAGAAAGGGGCCGCAAGAGATTGTGGAATAAAGTAAGAAACGAACTACCTATTGTTCTGATACCATGAAGCTCGGTCCAATCTCTCACATTTGCTGGCCATGGTGAACCAGGTAACTGACTGAGAGGAGGCGCCATGAGAATTTGGCTAGGGCACCCCGAAGATATGTGACCTATTTGTATTGTGTCCTGATTGGCTCCCCAAAAAAGTGTTTATTTTACTGCACACAGATGTTTGTCCGGCTAAATCCTAGTTAATAGTGCATGGCATCTTGCGGTTTTTGGTGTTGGTGTTGAAGTGGGGGTACGATGTTACTTTACATCTGTACCGTGTTTTTCATTGAATGTTAAGCATATGATTCAGAACTATACAAAATATGATTATAATTAACTATTCGTAATGTGCGTGTATTCTAACATTATACGATTGGACCGCAGATAAATATAAGGCCCTCTAAAATTACACTATTGTTGTATTCAATTCTGTACGTTTTATTAGAACATATACTGACATTAAGATATTACCTAAACGTCCTAATTCCATACCTTGTTGAATATATTTTAAGACCAAAATTTGTCTTATCTAGATATAAACGAATGTTCCTCTAACGGATCCCTGGCAGTACATCATCAGCACTACTATCATAATTGTCACATTGATTCCAACTGCACCAATACTAAGGGTTCATTCTACTGTACATGTCAAACGGGATATTCAGGAGATGGAGTCACTTGTGTTGGTAAGTCTGTCAAGTTATATTATATTGCGCACCTAGCGTATTAGTTGCCACCCCTCCCCCCGACAAGCAACATTACAAACACATATTTGCTTAGCAAGATGTTTGAAACAATCTTCACAATTTAGCTTAATGTACGTAAGAAACAATGTGTTCCCAGGATTTAAATAGAGATGCAGGAATAACACTTTCTGGAGAACTATGCAATCTATTTTTAAGACAACCAGTGAAAATGTTGTAGCTTTCAAAGAAGTAAATATAATCAAACTACAACATAAGCACATTGTTAGGTTTTGCAAGATAGACTTGAACATGTTCAAGGAACTGCTTCTAAGACCAAATCTGCAGACATTAAAATGTAGTTACTGCTTTTCCAAATGAGGATATAAAACTGTATCCGGCAAAGAAATAACAAAACGGATTTTGTGTGAGCTAGCAAGTAAGACAGCCAGGTTTATTAGTTGTGAACATTTTCTCAAAATCGGAACAACATTATGTTTTATAATGGAGAAGTACCAAAACATAAACTTCGTAAATGAAAATAAACTGGCGAAATAATTATTTCAACGAGTAACCAGTTCTGTAACTTCTGCTCATCTACAGATATAGACGAGTGCCTACCAAATGAAGCCCTAGCAATTCATCATCAACATTACCACCATAACTGCCACGCTGACGCCAACTGTACAAACACCAAGGGCTCGTTCTACTGCACCTGCCATACGGGGTACTCTGGAGAAGGGGTAACTTGTGATGGTAAGCAGTATTTGGCACTGTGAACAAGGTATCAAAGTACCTTTTCATCTCGTTTGCAATCATACGTACGTAATGACATGTTATATTGTGGCTTTTCTACTGTACAGGGATATTGATCTAATTGTAAAAATTTAATTAGACAGGAATTCAGTGTACAATGGAAACACTGTGCTAATATAATCTCAGCGTTCAACAGATGAAAACCTTAGTATATTTATTGTCTGATTTAAAGTTAGAAGTGCAATTAAACAATCTAACTTGGGATGCTGCAACGCTTATTTTAGGAATAAAAAGTTCATGTTTGACCTGAGGTTACCAATCTTGCTCTTATCCTCAGATATTGACGAATGTAGTGCAAGAACAATATCGGCCAAATACAGCCATCTGGCACATAACTGTCATTTAGATGCCAATTGCACTAACAACAAAGGAACGTTCTATTGCACGTGTCATACGGGATATTCAGGAGATGGAGTCACGTGCGAGGGTAGGTCTGTGAGACAATAGAAGCATGTTCATCATGCCTCGTCATGGTAAGAAAGGACGTAAGTATGTACACGGGGGTAGATATAATTCATACGTGGGAAGCAATGCGCTTCCATGTGTCGTATGCACGCTTTGAAGCTCCTGATCCACTAAGGTTGCATGCCATAGTATATCTTACGTGAAAACTCCTAACAGGTTGGTCTTTAATCCCTGTATACGTAAATGATGCAATTTGTGTATTTTAGATATCAATGAGTGTGCTGTCGGAACTCACAACTGTCACGCTGATGCAAACTGTACCAACACCAAGGGATCGTTCTTTTGTACATGCCACACAGGGTATTCAGGAGACGGAGTAGTATGTGTGGGTAAGAAATCATTTTTATATTCAATACGATAATTTAATGTAATATAGACATAACTTAATGTAGTATAAATATCTGATTGTAGCTCAATTAAGAAAACTACATTGAACTAAAATCTATCTTGTATTTGTTATTTCTAGATATCAATGAATGCTCGACCAGAGACCTTGCATCACACCACGATCACTATCGTCACAATTGTCACGCTGATGCCAACTGTACCAACACCAAAGGCTCCTTCTACTGCACCTGTCACACGGGATATTCTGGTGATGGAGTCACGTGTGTGGGTGAGTAAATACCTCTTATTAACCGAGTGCGAGGTCCGTACAGTAAGTTATGGATGGAGATTTCTTCCTACTTTCCATGATAGGGGAGAAGAAAACGAGGATCCCTAATTTATGGTACAGACCGAGGTTAATAAGAATGTTATCTTAATACAATTGTTAATATATGGCTGAACGCTATGATGTTGGGTCCTTATCGTACGTTGCGAACTTCAAAGTGGCCAATCATAGCGCACGAAGTTACTTAAGCATATAATAACTATAGTTATTATAGTTTTGTTAGCAATTATTATATTATCCTGGTTAAATTTTTCTACTTTTCAGATATTAATGAGTGTGCATCGAGTAAACTCGCAGCGGGCCACCGTCACTACAGGCACAACTGTCACGTTGACGCAAACTGTACCAACACAAAGGGCTCGTTCTACTGCACGTGTCATACGGGATACTCAGGAGATGGAGTCATGTGTACAGGTATTCATTAATAACGTGCTCGCATTAGTAATTGTTCCGCCTAGCCCTGCCTGCATTGGGTAATTATATTAGGGTAGTGTACATGTGAAGACTAGTCATACAGCAACAAAGCGACAATTCAGATTGCGTATTTAACAGATGTGTGACACTTATACCTGTACCAATCACTAATATGCAGCAAGTGTCTCGATTCGTTGGTTATTTAGGTAGTCTTCAGGGCGCTGCTGTGGGTCATTAGAAAGATTAAGAAGCTAGGATGGCAACGGCTATGACGACGACTGCTAAAATTCTACTTTCTTGCTTTCGCTTCCCTATATGTATTATCCATCCGTTTTTATTTTCTTGTGTGTGAAGATGTGCGCGCAAATTGCAGGAACAAGAAACGCTAGTTTTGAAACCAAACTAATAACGGGAAAATTTTTATTTGACGTTCACGTTCTCTACAAAGCCAAAACTTGGGCTTTTTGCGTTGTATTTCCGAAGATGACGGTGGACAGGGAGTCAGCTTGGTACATTCTCACGTACAGTTTATTGTATACTGTAATTTTAATTAAAAGCCTTTTGTTTCTTGCGCTGTCGACGTTTCAGCCCTGGTTGCTTAAACTCCCTACTATTCAACCGAGTACATCCCCTTTAACAGGGCTCTCAAATAAAACAAATTGTCAGCACAGTAAACAAATTTAGTCCAGAACCCTATTGTTAGTTAGTTACGTCATTACTATATTATTTTGTCCGGTTTGAAAATTTGCTTTTTCTCTGTTATTTCCATTCTCAAATTAAATTGTTAAGCAAAATAACAGAAATGATAAATTATAGACAAAATTTAATTTTTGAAATTATTATAGACGTTTTGAATGTTTGGAAAGTTCAGAGCAAATCAATTTGTTTCTCTCACATTAGGTTCTTACATACCAACGTAGGAAAGCTAGGATTTAGAGATAACTGTCTTTCTGCGAAGAACTCTTTTGAATATCATTAATGAATGAAACAGAAACTTAGGCGTATGTCTATTCTTGCAGACGTTAACGAATGCTTTCCTGGAGCGATCTCGGATAAATACAAACATCTTGCACATAACTGTCACGCCGACGCCAATTGTACAAATACAAAGGGATCCTTCTACTGTACCTGTCACAAGGGATATTCAGGCGATGGTGTTATCTGTGTAGGTAAGTGAAAATACTTTAGTGATGCAAAGTCAGTGATGAAAAGTCCAATCATTTTGTTTTGGCTTTGTTAGCCACTAATGTCAATAACATGTCGATGCATGAGTGGCAATGAATCTAAAATCTAGGAAAGTGCCAGGCAGTTTCATAATAGCGCTTTTGGTAAAAACTGGTAATATCTGCGTTGTCAAATTTGCAGTAGAAATATTACCTGAAAGGGTCTAACATTCTTTCTTTTCACCAGATATAAACGAATGTTCTTCCAACGGATCTCTGTCAATAATTCACCAACATTATTACCATAACTGTCATATCGATGCCAACTGCACCAACACCAAGGGCTCGTTCTACTGCACCTGTCATACAGGTTACTCTGGAAATGGAGTCACGTGTGTTGGTAAGAAGTAAACATTAAAATGCTTTACTACTGATAACATGCGTTACTTTGCATGATCTAACAGATCATTATGACATCGATTAATATTAATAAAGCTTTCACCACTAGTTGTCCTACTCGTTTATAAAATTTAAATTGACAAACATATTCACATATATAATGTGGAGTTGATACGTGAAGAACTGTAGGATCGGACGATATCCCGTTAAAATAGTGTTAAATAGTTCAATTAATAGCAGATATAGTACAGTAGGAAGGAAAATCATAATATATGTTTTTCCAGAAATATGACTGTTCTGATTTCAGACATAGACGAATGTCTACCCAGCGGAGTCTTTTCATCGTTACATAAACATTATCACCACAACTGTCACATTGACGCCAACTGTACCAACACGAAAGGCTCGTTCTACTGCACCTGTCACATGGGATACTCGGGAGAAGGTGTTTCTTGTGTGGGTAAGGAATTACTGCGTGGATTATTCACAAATCAACACAGAGTGTACGAAAGTCATAGTTTGAAATTAATGGGTTTAAAACGATGTTTTCAAGAGTTAAGAACATTGTTTTACAAAAGGGTCTCCTTCGATGCCAGGATTGAACCCAAAATACATGTATATTAGATGAAGGAAGATTCTGATTGAGTTGTTACATTCTGTAGATTATTCTTGTGCAGGATGATCACATAAATAGAATATTATGCTTGTTACAATAAGCTGAGGTTATTCTTCAGAAGTTCCAGGAGTTGATGGAGGTGTTACATTTCCAAGAAAAAGACTGTTCTTCAATAACACATGTTGCTGTGGTTTGACAGATATTAACGACAAAATTTTGCAGTATGCAAGGTGCGTACAGAAGAACATGAAACAATTCGAACCTCAGAAGAATAACTATAGCTGTATATACTAGAAGCTTTTATTTGATCTTCGACCCTACAAAATTACCTAGAAAATGCACCAACTACTTTGACTTTTACGGTAAAAACAAGTTACATAGTGTATTTTCTCAAAAGTTTAAATAGTCTGTTAATTTGTTAACGTTGAACGGACAGTAGTATACGTAGTGTGCCTGCGGAGGATAAATCACCGTAACTTATGTTTGATTTAACTTAGCAGGTTAATGGATCTTTTTCTCTGGCTTTCATCTTATTTTAAACGTTAAAGTACATGATTCACGATATAAGGTAACGCCTTAGAGCTCTTCTAAAATTATCGACCAATCAGTAAGCTGGAAAGGTCCGCGTGGGGTGATGAAATCAGATACCGAAACGATGGTTACAAATAGACCCCGAGCACTCTCGTTTTTTGTGTCGTAAATCAAGTACTATAACTTCTTTCCAGATCTTCTAATTTTTATTGTAACAATTGAAATGTTTTTTTTTGTAAATTGAATTCACAAACATTATTATTACTGCTGTTATTATAAGTCATTAATAGGTAAGTGTTATTAGTAGCACAGTCACAAAATGTTCCATCGGTATTCGTTCTCATCAATCACTTTGCATCAACAGTAACAATCCGAAACTGCAGCACTTTGTTGTTTACAGATATTGATGAATGTAACCCCAGGGCAATATCAGCGAAGTACAGCCATCTGGCCCATAACTGCCATGCTGATGCAAATTGCACAAACAACAAAGGAACGTTTTATTGCACGTGTCATACGGGATATTCAGGAGACGGAGTCACGTGCGAGGGTAGGTCGGAAGGAAAGGGATGCTGGCTTGGTCCGTGCACCTTCCTGCGGTAAGAAAGCGCGTGTGTACGTGCCTCAGGGAACATCTACTCTAATCGTTGGTAGAGAACGCTTTAAAGCTCCTGATCCACTTATGTTTGCTTGACGGAACAGGTGCACTCATCATGTATTATGTTGTAAGCATGCATGAAAGCTCCTGACTCTGTAAGCTTTGTATATGTAAACTGTTTCAGAATATATGTAAATAAGCTAGGTTGCTTGGGTGGTAAAGCAGCTTTAATATCGTGTCAAATGAAACATTAGGAAATGTCTTGCAGGATATATTGGCAAATTTAGAACAGCGTCCATTGATACAGTTACATCTCGGTATTTATTTTATGTGCATAAAACAGGAATATCTTTACTTCTGAAGTGGGACAAAACTTGTTTTCAGAAACGTTTCTAAACAAGCCCATATATTCTATAAGACGAGCATTTAAGTATTATTTTTACTGTAGACTTTTTGTTTCTGTAGAAGTCAATGTTTTTGACATAAATTTCGATGTACACTTACTGCAGTATAATATATAAACTGTTATACAAGCAGAAGGAAGTAATTACAAGCTGCTTTATGACTCAGGTTATTTCTCTGTTGAAATATAATACTGCTGCTCTTACGCAGATATCAACGAATGTGCTGTTGGGACTCACAATTGCCATTCTGATGCCAACTGTACCAACACCAAGGGCTCGTTCTACTGCACGTGTCATACAGGGTACTCTGGAGATGGAGTAAACTGCGTTGGTAAGAATATCTAGTATCTAGGACATATAAAAAACTCTAACCATAGTTATTTGTATAGGTAATCACAATGTTTGGAGTGCAGTTTGGAGTTACATTTTTCAGACTAACAAGATTGTGGTCTTTGAAAATTTACGAGTGCTAATTTATTACAAAATTGCACGAACAAGCCATGTGATTACTTGTTAGTCATACAGAAGCGAACATTTTGATCAACTTTTAACTTTGTTTCTCCTGGCCAGCTTGTCACATTTGCTTTGCATTTTTCTTGGTCTAATATTTCTTTAGATGCTCGTAAATTAAATGCTTCTTATCCCTTAGTAGTTGCGCCTTTGAACGTCTGTTTTTCCGCTTGGACTCGCAGTTGTTTAGATAATTCTTCACCAATATTTGCAAATCTTTTAACTGTTTTCTGTCATGAAGTGTGTGATCTGATTGGTTTATGCTTCCTCCGCTGGACAATCAGCGTTTGATTTTACCTTTTTGCACTTGATTTTAGATGAGCAGCACTTCTCTGTATGTTATTGTGTGATTACAAACAATATAATTTGTTTTTCAAAACGATAGTAGTGGAACTCTGTAAAATATTTTTTGCATGCAGATATAAACGAATGCTCCACTAGCAACCTCGCCCCTCAGCATGACCATTACAAACACAACTGTCACCTTGACGCCAACTGTACCAACACTGAAGGCTCGTTCTACTGTACCTGT
The DNA here is from genome assembly GCA_026546655.1 of Epizoanthus illoricatus. Taxonomy (NCBI): domain Eukaryota; kingdom Metazoa; phylum Cnidaria; class Anthozoa; order Zoantharia; family Epizoanthidae; genus Epizoanthus; species Epizoanthus illoricatus. Next base: position 8,064 of record JANVCK010189959.1, read on the forward strand.
CATAAGGGATACTCGGGAGATGGGGTTGTATGCGTAGGTAAGTACTGCCATATTTTACTGCGCAATGGCCCTTTAAATCTAAATTGAATATATATTAATGAATATTGTTAAATACAAATCAAAACGGTGGTTGGTTTTCTAGTTGGTCCACTTGTGCGGAGACCCAGGGGCAATCCATGGCTTGAGGGAACAGGGACGGGGAAAATGGAATGCCTCTGGATCTCCGAGGATGGTTGGTTCATTAAATAGAAAAGTGACGGTTATTAGCCCACTATAAGAGAAATGAGGCAAATACAACTAACAAATGCTTCTACAAAATAATTATTTAACCAAATCGCATTCAATAATTTTAAAATAACTCAACTTCTATTTCAGATATAAATGAGTGCATCCCTAGTGGACTTGCTCCAGGTTACAGCCACTACCATCACAATTGTCATGCTGATTCAAACTGTACAAACACCAAGGGCTCTTTCTACTGCACCTGTCATACGGGATACTCTGGAGATGGAGTCACGTGTGTAGGTAGGTAATGATACAACAATGAGTAGTGAATAACAGCTACTCTACGGTAATACACAACAGTGAATTTGACGGCTGCTTAAGGTCAAATTGTTGGAATATTTTGCATAACTTGAAGCATTGCTATATTTAGATACATTAAGCTGACAAATAAATAAATACATATATTGGCTAAATACTCCTCTCTTTCAAAACAAATAAGGAACTATTAAGCTTATTTGCAGTATACTATTTTTAGAAAATTCAATTTATTGGTCACTACCAAGATGAAAAAAAAAAAAAAATCGCCGAACTTTACATAATGCACTAAGACATAGAGTTTGGAAACATTTATCCATTGAAATAAGAGACTCTTAGTTTGGCAATTTTACAAAGTTCACCACCATTAATATCAAACTATATTCTGTAATCTTGCTAACATTGGTTTTACCTCTTTTGTGATCGGGTTGATTTTGTAATCAGGTTAATTATGCAACCTCGGTCCCAGTCCTTTTATTCATTTTGATAGTGGCTAATTTAGAATCGCTGTTCCTTAATTTCTGAAGTATCTTAATGGATTTGTAATTAAGGGGCAGGTTAAAGCACATGTCGCAGATGGTTTCACTAGGCACAGCTGTTAGCGCATGGTATCACCACTAAACCTCATTTCTAACCCACTATTCTATTTTTGAGTGGAGGAGAAGGGGCCCAGTGACAATTTTAAGACAGATAATAAAGCGATAGAGTACGACTCTGAAAATAGGTAGTCCATTGCTTTGGAGATTTTGCTATTTAGTTTCAGATATATTCTAGAACATTTTTTAAACATATTGAGCTGTAGTTACACAGGAGATGGATAGCAGCAGTTCCCACCTCCTATCCCAAAATTAGTCTCTCGAGAGGGCATGTGTTTTCACGTGCTCCTTTAATAACATTATTTCACTATAGTTCAGTGTAATATATAGTTTCTTTCTAAGACCTTATGCTATTTATCATAGATGTTGACGAGTGCATTCCTGGGGAAATATCAAACCAGTATAAGCACCTTGCTCACAACTGTCATGCTGATGCAAATTGCACAAACACGAAGGGGTCTTTCTTCTGCACCTGTCATACCGGATACTCTGGAGATGGGGTCATCTGTTTAGGTGAGTATCGAAGTTCCTTTCTTGGAGGATCTAAAGTTCAGCATCATTTTACCCACAAGGTGTCCATTGAGCAATTTATTGTTGTCACTCGTCTTTCAAATATAGAAAACAAACTGAGCAATATTGATGCTATAAGATGTTTGATGTTTCAGCCAAAACATACACAGAATGGGTAATGTAACATGCATCATGCACAGTTAGTTATATTGCCTACGCAGCACTTATTAAGATGGTTTGGTCGTTCGATATTCTCTTAATTAGTTACATCAATACAAGCTGTTTTCTTTTCATTTCGAAAACACAAAATAATACATCGATGTCAATTGCAGAAGATACAAAATATAGATATCAGTTGAAATAGCCTCTATCAAATTTGAGCTGAGTATCAGGTATGAAATATTTGCTGCTTCTTTTTTGTTTCAGTCCCTCAGTGTAAAATATTTATCAGATTAATATCATTCACATGCAGTAAAGATATGGTTTGATTTGAATTTATACCAAACCTTAAAATTTGGATGCCATAACTTTGCTGATTTTGAAAGTGTACTCAGAAATTTAGCGATACTTTTGTACAGGATACTAAATATATCATTGTACATTATAGTAATTGCATTTCTTTCTTGTTTTCTTAGACATAAATGAATGTTCTTCCAATGGCTCTTTAGCTCAGTATCATGAACATTATTATCATAACTGCCACATGGACGCCAATTGTACTAACACAAAGGGCTCCTTCTACTGCACCTGTCACACGGGATACTCAGGAAATGGAGTCACGTGCGTTGGTATGCAATAGTAATTATTCTTGTTATTCGCGATGCACTACATTTATACACGACCCCGAATAACACTGTGCTTCATTCTCAGCGGTTCGCTTCATTAGGGAGTATGGTTCAACTGATTTGAATCACTTATTTTGCGTTCGCTCGTGATATTTCAGAATAAGAATATTCCTAGTCCAGAATATTCCAGGTGCAGACTACAGAGAATGTATGCCAAGTATTCGCGCCCAAACGAACTCTTACACGTCTTATTCCAGTTTATTCCAATTGTTCTTATTCTTGAATGAACGCACCCTTAGATAAAGGGTGGAATGCATTACTAAAAGGTTGCAAATGGTTGTTTTTGACATTAAAGTTTTTCTGAGATGTTTCGACCTCTTACAGTGGCCTTCGTCAGTTAAATGAACAACACCAAATTACCGTCCTAACGGCAATTGTGAATATTGTGAACATTTTTTTGCCTTTGGGACGCCATTATCTTTATTATCCATTTAACTGTAAGAGTAAGAGGTCGAAGCATGCAATAGAAATATTTTAAAGTCAGAGACAACCATTTGAACCTTGTAGAAATCAGTGTGCCTGACTGCATCTACAGAAGTATTATCTGATTTACCTGATTTACATGATTTTCCTGCATTACCTGATCACCTTCAATGTTATCAGGTTAAAGTCAAACTCAAACGCGGATGCGATTTGATGAAAGTTGAGCGATGAGAGTTGGAAAAAAAGTGTCATCGGCAATTGTGGGCGCAGTCAAACGAGATTGAGAGTCACATTTTTCATAAAAATTCGAACGTTTTTTACTTCAGGAGAGTGCATGAGAGGCGATGAAAGCGCAAGAGAGTTGATATTCAAACGAGAGCGAGAGTTCCAACTATTATCAACTCTCACGTGCTCGATTGATCGTGACGTAATGATGAGTGTGTTACCTAATTTAATTAAGATATCAACGAGTGTCTTCCAAGTGGAACACTTGCACCGTATCATAAGCACTACCATCACAACTGTCACTCCGATGCCAACTGTACCAACACCAAGGGCTCATTCTACTGTACCTGTCATACCGGTTACTCAGGAGAAGGCGTCAGCTGTGTCGGTAAGTGCAACTTATTACCACCAACACTGGGCTGTAATGGCATATTAATATATGTTGCAATCGTAAAAATTTCATTTGTGTTTTTCGTTTTAAAAGCTGTTAATAGTTTATTGTTTTATATATATAGGAGATAGATCCAATAGTTTTGACTTGCTGAGCTATGAAACTAGAAAAGTGATTGGAACAAGCTGAACGAGCCAGTAAGCATATTCGCAAGATGTATGCCCAACACACCATCTACAATTCAAGGACCTACTAATAATCCCTGTTGACTAGTAAAAAGGATGTTTTGGTTTCTTTAGCTATATCAACCACTTTTCACATTCAGTTATTTTCACATTCAGTTAACATGCGGGTAGCAATTACACAGCCTGTAGAATGATGCTTTATCTGGGCATGCTTTCAGAATGAAGATAAGTTATTATTTACGAGGTTGATTTTATTGCTTTCAGACATTGATGAATGTACTCCAAGGACAATATCGAAGAAATACATACACCTGGCTCACAACTGCCATGCAGATGCAAACTGTACTAATAATAAAGGAACGTTTTATTGCACTTGTCATACGGGATACTCAGGAGATGGAGTTGCTTGTATGGGTAGGTATTCGAAGAAATATTTCCATCAGCTTTTTATTTCGAATCAGTGTATAATATATCAGCAATATAGTTAGCCTTTCAGCAGTACTCTAATTTAATCTGTATTGTTACGTTGACAAGGAACGCTATTATGACCCACAAGATTACAATAAAGCAACATTAGTTAGATGTTAGAATCACTTACTGTAGAGCCCAGTTCAATTTTATTAATAGGGAAGCCTGGATTTGATAGAAGTAATTTCAAGAGTGTTTATACAAGACCATTTTCAACGGTGTGGGAACCAACATTTAACAGATATTTTTAGAAATAGCTATAGTCCTAAATTTAAGAAATAGCATCTATCCTGTTTACTTGATCAAAGTAAATTGAAAATACTATATGTTAAAGCTAAAGCGGCAAATGTCCAAGAAATTTGGATTCCTTACAAAAAGGATGGCTAACTAATATGAGTTATATTTTGTTAGAAGTTAACTGTATGAACCCATTTTTTTGGTAACATGACATGTTCAAAAATACTAGTGCTGTGTATGTTGCATGTTTACTGCATTGTATTTGAGACCAACACACTTTGTTCTGTCAGAATGCAGGAAACAGAGCGGACCATTTCAGGTAGCAGTAAGTGATTGCATGAAGAAGCTTATTCAGTATATACACAGCTGTTGGGAAGCTGTGATACTTAAGTCCCTGCATGAATCTCATATCACTTTCTAGTTTTGTGCATGCACTTTCTTAAGGCTCCTGATCCATTTCGCTTTGCAAAAGGGATAAATTTCTAATTACAAGAATAATTGCATCCAAAATTTTGGAAATGAAAGTACTATTTGGTAAAGAATATATTCAATATTTTACGATTAGTTGAACTAAATAGTATCCACATGAGCCGTTGTAACTCTTAACTATCTGAGTATGACACATCTCATGTGGATAAGACACAAATTATAACAAAACGAAATAAATAAAACTTGGATACAAACAAATCATTGAGCAAGAAAAGTATATTTTATTTATTACTGTATGAATAGCGTGGCCTTAGTACTATAGATGGCAGCAATTTATTGTTTTTCTTTCTTATTACAGATATTGATGAATGCGCAGTTGGAACTCACAACTGTCACGCTGACGCCAACTGTACCAATACCAAAGGCTCGTTCTATTGCACATGTCGTACAGGATACTCGGGAGATGGAGTCACGTGTGTAGGTGAGTTATCAGCATCAGTTCTTCTTTTTTGTAATTTATTCATTTTTTCTTTAGAATTGTATTTTACATGAACGCTTCCAAGATATAACCAGCAAGTGATATTGATATAATAAATCATAAAATACAGTCATAAGTACTTTAAACAATAAAAACAAATGTCAACGATAGAAGATAAATAAAATCAAAACGATCCTAGATCCTTGTTGTACATCAGGTGATGGTGTAACTGTAAAACCTATTGAGCAGCCGCTACAATCAGCACATCAGCTTGATGTTGTTTTGAAGTTAAAAATACTAAGAGTGTAAAGTTAATCAGTCTGAATATGAATATTTAAAGACCTAAAAGTTACAATACTTTTGACAAATATTTAAAAAAATTAAAGGCAAGATGACTGGCGTAGTCTACAAGGTCAAATACAGAGACTGCCAATTCACGTACGCGTGTAAATGTAGTTGGAGCTCGCGCTCAACAGAACACGATCCGGCGCGTGCTGCCAGCAAGGAATCTGCCATTCGCCATCGCGCGGAAACCACCCTCCCTGAAATACAGCCGCGCCAAGCAGAAAAGGAATTAATCGAACTATTATAGACGTCTGCGTACATTACGGGGAAGATCATTTCACAGTTTCATCACATATAACCACAGTACAAACCCACTTCATAACATTACATTCTATTCAGTGGCACAGATGAGCCTAGTAATTTGACCTGCTCCCAACATCTGCGGCTTCATAGTTCAGTTGGTGGAGCACTGCACCAGTATCGCAGAGGTCACGGGTTCGAATCCCGTTGAAGTCCTGAATTTTTTCAGGCTTCTCTTTCGCAATTGCTTAAATTGCGTACATTACTGCAAAGATCATTTCACAGTTTCATCACTTATAGATGTCTCTTCTGAGAGTCTTTCTATTTAACAATGGACAGGAACTCAATAAATGAAAGGAAAGAGTTCCCCAAAGCTAGCATGCCATATGTTGAGGAACCTGAGAGACGGCCCATACTGAACTAGATAATTTTTAACCAATTTATTCGATCCGACACTTTTGTCCTATTGTTTTGTATCCTATTGTTTTTTATCCTATTGTTTTTTATCATTTTGTTTTTTATCCTATTGTCTTTTATCCTTCTATTCATAGATCTGAACCGGTCCCCTGTGACCTTTACTATATATATATATTTTTATCTTGTATTGCATATTTGGTCATTATCACTCCTCAAGAAGGCTGCAGAGATGGCCAAAAATTAGAGCTTTTAAATTAAACACTCAGATCAGATCAGGGTAACACAAATTCGTTTAAAATGACAGCCACTTATCGCCCAAGCAACACTTTTGACATATGCCAAGAAGTTATCCCATAACGTTTGAGAATCGGAAAGTTGTCGATACTTCCATACAGGTTTCCAGACAATTTTCCAAATAGAATGATGTTTTCACAACCAAAGTTATTGTTATTACTCAACTTTATGCTGGATAATTTTATGCTCATTAGTAAAGCGAGATATTATAATTTGACACTAATTTCTTTTCTCTTTCCACAGATATTAACGAATGTGCACCACATCAGCTTGCCCAAGGTCACAGTCACTATAGTCACAACTGTCACACTGATGCTAACTGTACCAACACCAAGGGCTCGTTCTACTGCACATGTCAAACAGGATATTCGGGAGACGGCGTACTTTGTGTAGGTGCGTATGAACACATGCTGGTTGAATGTCTAGAGGTTGTGAGACAATCACAGCCTTGACACAGACAGGACACCACTGAACTATCAGCTGTGCGTTTCTTTCACCTTACTGCACTTATGGCGTTTATTTTCTGTGCTTGACTGATGTTTTGTGTTTTGTGTTTCGTGTTTCATGTTTTGTGCTGCATGTGTGCTTTTATACTTCTGCTTCTTCTACTTGTGTTTGCATTCGTGCTTGTGATTCAGTTTGCTTGTGAAAGTGTCTGTTTTACAAGACTGAATCAGGTAGTATGATACAATAATTCACCATATGATTGTGAACATATTTTTTTATCAACCTGAAATGAAAGTGAGTTTTGATTAACTTTTTTTGTCAATCACCTTTATTATTTAGATATTGACGAGTGCCAACCCAGTAAACTTGCATCGCACCACCGACACTACCATCACAACTGTCACGCTGACGCCAACTGTACCAACACCAAGGGCTCATTCTACTGCACCTGTCATACGGGATATTCAGGAGACGGAGTCACGTGCACTGGTATGTTTCGGTGTATTCGAATGCGATATACGTGTAGTTGTCACGAATGAGTACACACAGTATCTGATATTTACTTTTTAGCAACTTTTCCTGTATTTACAAATTTTGTGTCAGAAGTCGGAGTAATTATTTGTCGAGTGTCAATTACTTCCTTTCCCGTAAGCTTGTAAACCGAGAGTTTTCTTATTCTCAAAATTGGCTATAAGTAGTAGAAATTCCTACATATAATTTAATCAGATTATTGCCAAACGCCCCATGTAATATGATATAAGGCACTATTGTTAAGCTTGAATATTGCTCTCTGAATAGATATCGTCGAGTGTGCACCAGGGCAAATATCGAACCGGTACAAGCATCTTGCGCATAACTGTCATGGTGATGCAAACTGTACCAACACAAAGGGATCCTTTTTCTGTTCGTGTCATACTGGATACTCAGGAGATGGAGTGATGTGCACAGGTAAGATGATAACATTGCTAACAGTTACCATATGGTTATGACCTTTTTCGTGCCATCGAAGTTTTTGTGCGAATTTTTCAAAGTGGTGTGCCAATACCAAAACTAATTTCACTTGTTGTTACGAAGCTAGCTCAGCTGATAAGATTTTGACTGTTTTGCAGGAGTTCTCAGATTTGACTTCCAGTTTGGAGAGATACTATCAAAGTCACTATCGTGGAAAAAATTTGCTGTCGCAACAGCCGTCTCGCGGTAACCGTTTTCTGTACCACGAGATGATGGTTTCTTACACCACATGACGCTTGTTTACCTCTCGTCTGGCCTTAAATAAAATATTGACATTTTGAACGTCCGAGAAATACTTTCGTAAAGAAACTGTTGTGACTAATAGAAACATTTTGCAGTTTTCATTGCGTAGAAAGCCCGGTGTTCACTTTTATTTTAGAGCTAAGGACTGCAGAAAAGCACGATTATATAATAGTTTTGAGTATTCAGACGGCATTCTCGACTGAGGAATCATCGAAGCAGATCAGTATAACGGTTCATGTTTTAGTGCTCACAAGTTATGAGACACTGCCATAATGTGATAAAGAAATCAGTTACAGGGAGATTGTCGTCGCGAAAGCAAATGTTACCACTCTAGTGATTTGGATAGTAAAGTTCAGGAAAGCTTTCGTTTCTTGGGACTAGAAATAACCGGAGCACTGTTCGATAGGAGTAGGCCAAAGCTGGTATTGTGGTTTGTTTACTAAGGAAATACTCAATGTCTCATACAATAACTATTTTATATCTTATTCAATGAGTTTAAGTTAAACGGTGTTGCAATGACCCTCAAATACTAAATATGTGTCATTCCATTTAAACATATTGCTAAAAATCCAGCGTATGTGTAAGTATGAAGATGCACATATACTGATTTTTTATTTACGTATATTTTTTTTGCCGTGTTTGTTAGCCCGGGGGCAGAGCGATAAGGAAATTATATATGTTGGCTTTCCTTAATGGTAACATTCTTTCATTTTTTTCCATAGATATAGACGAGTGTTTACCAAGTGGAACCCTGGCGTTAAACCATAAACACTACCACCACAATTGTCACGCTGATTCCAACTGCACAAATACCAAGGGTTCGTTTTACTGCACTTGTCACACGGGATACTCAGGAGACGGTGTCGCATGCGTGGGTCAGTATCACAACGTTCTTCCGCGAATAAGCTAATATTTACTATTATTGTTATTAATGATATTGGTACTCGATGATATAACGCTTGATACAAGAGTTTATGTACTTGATCAGAAGTTCAAAATGCCCGAGATGCGGAGTACAGTTTGTCAATTTGCTGTTAACAAAGATTCGCCAATAGGATTGCGTGATTTAATTATATGATATTACAACAAGAGTCAAAGAGCGCACATAATATTGTTGTTATTGTTATTTGAAACTGTTAATATTGATCAGGAACGGCACTTGGTATCGTTATGATTTGCTAAAGCAACTTCTGTGACGAATTAAAGTTATGTCGCATTACCACTGTTTTATCGAAGCTCATTCTCAGCTGAAGAAATTTGTGAAAGGTTCGTGTTGTGTCTGACCAATTACAAAGACCACACATTGCTTCTCATTGACATCCACATCATTAATGGCAAATGGTAATGGGCTTTTGCCTAGTTTCATAGATTTGCTGCTTAATTGGAAACCTATTTGGCGTACTAGCAACACCAGTTCCTTTTTTGTAACCGATAGAGACTACTTGCTTTGCATTTTCGTGACATCTACATTAATTAATCAACAATAAAGTGGAATTCTGAATCTATTGCTAGTAATTTTCATCGCCTTCCATATTATGACCTCTCTATATGCGTTTTTTGTTTTCATTTTCTTTGCTTGTATATGTTTATACAGAGTAAAAGTAAAAGAAGTTTGTCTAAAATAGTTGTTTTAACTTTGTTAGACTCCTTGCTTTTGAAATATTGACAATTCGTGTTTTATGTTTTAAAAGATATTAACGAGTGCTTCCCAGCCGATATATCGGATAAATACAAACACCTGGCGCATAACTGTCACTCGGATGCCAACTGCACCAATTCCAAGGGCTCGTTCTACTGCACCTGTCATACGGGATACTCAGGAAATGGAGTTACATGTGTTGGTAAGAATATAGTTCATTCTCGTGTATAAACCCCCTTTGCTATCTATTATGAAGACTATTGTTTGTTAAGATACATACTGGCAAAGATTAAGTAATTTTCCAGTGGATGTAAATGATCTATTGCCAATAAATAAGAGTGGTAGTAGTTAGCTGTTTTTTGAATAAACAATAAAAGCTACGATCAAAAATTCTAGTACTTTCACTTATGTTTAGTCAAAATTATCGATTATCTCGCAGATATAAACGAATGCCAACCAAACGCACTAGGTCCGGGTCATAGCCACTACCATCACAACTGTCACGTTGACTCCAACTGCACCAACACCAAGGGCTCATTTTACTGTACTTGTCATACGGGATACTCAGGAGATGGTGTCACGTGTGTGGGTAAGTCACAAACAGATTTTTGGAACACAGCTATTGTGTGGAATTT
>JANVCK010189960.1:0-10712 GCA_026546655.1 Epizoanthus illoricatus
GTGTAGGGAATGATGGTGTGGGGAAAACCTGCTTGGTCAAGCACTTCTGTGAAAAGAAGGTTAATGTTTTCTTTTTTCATTTGCATTTTAATAAGTTACTATAAAAGTATAATATATTTATTAATACATAACTGGTAGTGATAGTATAAATACTAGTAAATAATAAGTAGACCAAAACTAATGATACCCATGAATTGTTCAACATGTAACACAAAATGCTATCACTGCAACCACTGCCATAAAAATGCTGATGAATGAAGCTATTTCTTGCAAGTTTATATTTTAAATCAGTCACCATGCATGTTTCCATGGCAACCAAGTTTATACTCATTTTTGCTTTAACTTTCCTGTTCACTTTGACATAAGATGGCAGGTTTCTATAAAATATGTCATTATACTTAGCCTGCGTAGCAAGCACAAAGGGGAGGGGGAAGGAGAAAGAAAATATGAGGGAAAAAGAAGAAGGGGGAATCTTTTTCCCTCGTTTATTCTTTCTCCTACCCCCCCTCCTTTGTGCTTGCTAAATTATACTATGAAACAATACCTGAGAAGCCAGAGGTTGAATGAATTCTAACTATAGGTTGTTTTCACACAAAACATTTCCAAGGGAAAACTGATATCAGAACATTATTTTAAATGTTCAGAGCAGGTAAAAACATATAAATAACCAAAACTTTGGAGCATAGGGATATGCCTGTAGGGACTTGTGCTATCGGCATTATAAAGTTTCACACCAACAAAATCCAACTGCATGTTTAGTGTTGATGTTGTTTCTAAAAAGTTTATTTTTTGCTCTCCCCAGTTCACAAAGACTTATCACTCAACTATTGGTGTAGACTATGGTATGTGCATGAGGATGTCCAATTTAAAATTGTGACTTCTTTTCTTGATAGTGATTTTGCTGCCATTTCAAAAATTTTTAAAAAATGTCTGTTCCAATTGCAGGGTTCAAAATACACAAGATTCATGGAACTGAATGTGAGTAAACATACACTATTATTGATACACATATATACACCTCACCCCAACCTTCAAATCAAATTTTAAAAACATCTGGTGTACCCTTAACCTGTAACTCATTTGTCCATGTATCTTAAGTCAATGTTGTTAACTTGCTTGCACAGTTCAGGTGCAAATATTAACAATAAGTAAATAGATACACCTTGTCTTAAGAGCTGATACACATGTCTGTCTGGCTTTCTCTGTTCACTTCCTAATTTGCAAGTTAGTTTATTGCTGCCTGGTTTTGTAAACCTCCAATGTTAATACCGTATGTACCCTGTTGCAGTTAAATTATTCTTAACCATAATTTTAAAGTTTTTAATTTTTGTGCAGCACACATGTATGGATAAAAGCATAATTATTTTCTTACTTTTAATTTGTTTGTATTGATTAATATTGAGTTCATCAGTGATATCCATCCTTTTATAGATCGTGTCCATTTCTGGGACTTTGGTGGACACCCAGATTATGATGAAATACGAAGAGAGCTGTATCATCAAACCCAGGTATGGAAAGATATTGCAAGATGCAGACACTTCAGATATGTATCACACCCGGGGTATCACGCACACACACACACATGCACACATATGTGAACATACTGTCTGAACTGTAGATCTATATATTTTGTACATGTATGTACGCACACATATATTTTGATATCCGATGTGTGTTTCACAAGGTACACCATGGTTTGATGAGATTTGTACATGTAACATTGATAATATTTTCAGTACTGCAATTGTTATTACTGAAAAGTCTGGCCTTGATATAAAATGAAATTATCCTAACTGGCACAGAGTTACATGAGAGTTGGACTCAAGTCAATCAGAGTTGACTAAAATTGCTTGATGAACGCTCATACAACTTTGCATACATCCCAGTTCATAAATAAATAATTTACCAAGGCACGGTTTGGATACTGCCAGCATCACTCCCACTCTCGGTCTGCATCCTTTAATTGCCAACCGAATTTTGTTTCAAACATTTTAAATATTTTTATACTAGTGTGAATAAATATGTGAATAAAATGAGGATTGACACTAAAATATTTTTTAAAGTTGTGGAACATTTGGGTTAAAATACTATATATATAACCTTCCTCAGCCTTGGTTAAGAGCTACTGAAATGGCATTTGGATGTTAAAAGTGGATGAAAGATATGAGAAACAATAAAAACTATTTTCAATTGGCTAAAAGTTTATAAACATTGGGCAATGATGTGAATGTGTTCACTGATTGAGTTGGGTACCATCATGGAATGCCATGCCTCTAAGAATAATCTTCTTGACCATCATTTAAGATCCAAACACCATTTCAATAGCTTTTAACCAGGCTGAGGAAGGTTATAATATTTTAACCAAAATGTTCCACAACTTTTAAAAGGATTTTAGTCATTGTGAACCCTCATTTTATTTACAAAATACCATGCCAGATAGCAAGCATAACATTTTTAAAGTTTGAATAACCAAGTTTGATAATGTATTCCTGTCTCTTACCCCCCTTCCCCCCTTCCCCCCTCCATTCTTGTTCCCTACAATTCTTTGTTCCTACCTAAATATTTGTCTGTGTTTCTCCTGTGCACATAAAGGCATGCATGTTGGTGTATGACGTAACAAACAGATTGTCATTTGAGTGTCTGGACAGCTGGCTTCAGGAGCTCACATCCAGTGGAGGTGCACAGAATGCCATCATTGCTGTTGTGGCAAATAAGGCAAGTAACCAGCTTTGTGTGAAATATCTTTTGTTTTTAAGAAAGTTGATAGTCATTAAGCTTGGACGTAACCACAGCGTTCTTCCCCTAATCTCAGTATAAATTTTAAGGACTTTTTACGGACTTTTCATGGTATCATTAAAGCCATTTTAAGGCCCCACAGCACCCAATTCCCAAGAAACTTATTCCCATAAAATTTGCATTTATTAATGAATATTAAACTGCCAGTTTCTTTGACAGAAATATAACGAAAAAAGAAATTTAAGGACTTTCATGAACTTCGGAAGCTTTTTAGAAAATTTGTGGACTTTTGCATACTTAGTACTTAATTTTCCAAAATGAAATTTAAGGACTTTCATGGTTTTTGAGGATGTGTATGAACCGCTGTAACCACAATGTGACTTAATTGTTTTGCTACTGGACCCAAATGTAGCATCTGAACATTGGGTTCTTGAAAATTGTGCTATAATATTACCATACAGTACAGGTCCGTAAGTATTATTAACAAAAAATAGTCATATAACTCATAGTAATGTATTATTGCCTATAGCAGGGGGTGGGGTGTGTGGTACCCCCAATAATTTGATTATGTCTGAGAACTTACCACATCCCAAGACCCCTCTAATATAGGTTCCTGGTTATTATCATCCAGTTACTTGGTTTCTCCCCCCCCCCACAATAACTGATGTGCTACTACAGGCCTGCATGTAGTCACAAAAATGCTATTTGCTACTGTAAATGAGGAACTTGACATTAATTTATTTTGCCATTTAATCAAAATGTAGAACAAGCTTTATTAATCATAACAAAGATACTGAAGAGGCATTGCTGCAGATTCAATAACATTAGTTTTGTGGTGTAGCTATACAATATTCTAAATAAATGTAATTCAGAACTTTTTCTTGATAAGATTGATGCAGGTGCCAAGCGAACTGTAGGTATGAAGGAAGGCCAAAAATGGGCAAAAGCTCATGACTTCAGGTAATAATATTGTATACAAGTCATGTAATTTATTTATATTATTTGAACTTTAATTATAATTCATATTTTTCCTGGCAAGTTTGCAAGTGGTAGTAACCGGATGAGATCATTTTTATGAATACTTTCCAACATTTGACTTTGAGAAATCCATCTATGCTATTGTGCAACAGTCCCTGTCATAGGGGTGGCTATTTTCCATGACTAATTTCTGATTTGACCAGTGTATTTATCTCCATCACCAGGTATTATGAGACATCATCAGCTACTGGACAGGGAGTGTATGAACTGTTTAATGACCTACTTACAGCTGTTGTTGATAGTAAGCTTGTCAAAGCAAAACCTGTAATCAGTGGAGATAGTAAAGCCAAATAACCAAGACACAGCTCAGCTTGTAGATGGACTTACTGTAACATAAGTTATAATTATTAACCCTTTCAGCACTAAATCTACACAGGGCTAAACATACACTTGTCACCTGCCTTTTACAGGACTTGTGTGGAAGATTTCCATCCCCTTGTATTTAATTTCAGTTTGCAGCAGGCCATATGTACCTCCTTCCAAGCTCTCAGATTCATTACAAAATCTCTCCGATCTTATGGTAATCTCTTTCCTCAAAAGAACAATCATGTCAAAATACTAACCAAATCGACACTGCAGTTTGGCAAAAATATCACTTCAAGACCAGTGTGAAAAATCAGAAAAGGAATCAACTACTTACCCAGTGCCACAGTCAGAACCACCACAGGGGTATGCAGTAAAACATATTATGGGATATGCTGTGTAAATCGTGAACCAATCTCCCCACACTTTATTTTTAAGATGTAATATAGAGCCTGGGGCACCAGCAAACTCTCAATAAGGATCAGTGTTATAAGCTTTGAAGGAATTGAGTGCCCCAGACTCCTTAAGAAAGATCAACTCTGTGTCAAACCAGTCCTAGAGCTGTACGAAGCACTAACTGTGGATTAAATGCCACAGCGTAGTTACTCTGATACAGTTCTTCAAACCAGAGTGTACAAAGCTCTTCTGATCATCTCACTTGATGATGTGATGTTTTGCTGAATTTGATGAAACCACTCAACATGAAATGGTTTCACTGCCAACAATAAAATGAAATGGCGCAAGTTAATATAATTCCCAATGTTGAGCCCACTGTCTCTTAGGTCAGGGGTGAGACTGTCTGATTTTAAATTAATTTTAAATATAAATGTCAAAAAAGCTATGGTCACTTGAATTTTGAACAAATGGCTAAAAAAAACTTAGTACTGAAGGGGTACAGCAATCTAAACGTTTGGGTATAGCAAATATAGAATAGTTCCATCACGGGGCTTGGGAGGGTTGTGACAATGCACAAATAAGAATTGGAGGTATGTTCAATATTTCTGATTGTTTTGAAGTTGTAAATTATACATTCAATTAACTGATTAGAAGCTGATCATTGTACATTTATTTAGAACAAATCTTCATTGTGGATATTTTGTCATTCTCAAAAAATGTTTCTGGTCATTGGCAAATTTGACATTTTTTTCAAAACAGGCCTCAAAAACAGGGTGTGTACATGTATTATGCATGGGTGCACATTATACATGGGTAAATATTGTACTCACGAATATCAGATAAAGTTACATCATTAGTGGTCAAACAACTAGTCACAATGGATTATTCATGTTCCAAGATATTATAAAAACTAGTGTTTATTTGGTGTTTATATTTCGTGTAACTCACAAGTATTATCCTAGTTGTAACCCCACAGTAAACTCATATCTCCAGATAATAATTATTGACCATTAGTGTTTGTGGACTGTCGAAGTGCAATATACACTACAGACATGTAGATCTGTAAAACTTGATGTTTTTACAGGGTTGACCAACAGAAATGTAGAATAAAATTTCATAAAAAACTTAAATGTAATTATAAATGAACAAGAAAGCAGCATCAGTTATATAGTCAGCAATATAACATACTACTGTCAAATCAACCATGATTGTCTTTCTACAGATCTATACAAAGTCATGTACTAAAATAATAACCGAAAATGTAACAGCAACTTGATTACAACATTTTATATAAAAAAGCCAAAATATTAAATCAATTTGGGCAAAAAATACAAAATTCAGTTCCATGACTTTTGCATGACCTTCACATTACCATGGGAACCCTTTTATATTTATTCTGCCAATATATAAATAAATAAATAAATAATAAATAAGTTTATTTAACAAGTCATAGCCTCATATATAACTGTTGAAACTGCATTTCTTAGCATAACTATTGACTGAGCTAAATCTTTATTATACAGTTTTAAAGCATCTAAGTTAAACAAATTAGATTTATAAGCAATAGATAAGTGGATTTCAGGCTAATATACATAGCCAGTTATGAGTGGTTACAAGCAGGCTGGTGATCTTGGACTCCAATAATTCACCAAGTATAGTTACGAGAAGTGTGCACAATTCCATCAACCAAGTAATATAACAGCATGCTATTATTGCCAAAGAACATTTTTTTAAAAGTGCCTGGGTATGAGGCAGACTGCAATTAATACAACAGAGAATAATCGACATTAAATTATGATAATTATTATAATTATAAATTAATAGAGCACTTGTTGTATTGCCCATGAACAAATACAGTGAATCAATACATGTACAGTTTGAAGACATCATGTACAAGAGACTGTTTTTGTATTTTCATGACTGGTCCCTTCTGTGGTAATTGTTTTGAATTCCTTTGGAAACAGCATCCTGAAAAATAAAACAAGTTAACATAATGAAGACTATTAGGTGTACCCGTTCGGCAGTAAAAATTAATATTTAAAATACACCAACCATAAACAAATAAAAGCATTCACAAATAAGCCATTCAAATTACCAGTTGTACATGTAGTACTTTATCATGCCAGGAACCTTTTTACGTGTAAAGCTGTCAGAGTGCAATTAATTAAATATAGTAAAAGCTTGTTCAGCAGAGAACTAACTAAAGGTCTGCTACCTCCTCCACCCTACCTCCTCCATTGACCAACAAACAAGGCACGTACATTACAACCTTCACCCTTCAGCCTTGATCTTTCCCCATGTATGACCTTCACCCTTGACCTTCCCCCTTCAGCCTTGACCATTCCCCCTTCACCCTACCAATAGCTGACCACTGCAAACTTCTCTCGCATAATGATTAATCATAATTTAAAATTGCTTCTGTGTTTATAGCAGTTATCACCGTCCTAGTCCTGGAGTGGTTTAAAATTACCACTTTGGTAAATGAAGGACTTGACAAAAGACATATTTTCCAGTTAATCCCCAAACCAAATTCAAATATGTTTTGAGAAACCAAGATACATGTACAAAGCTTCCCAAGCTGTGTCAGGGCAGTATTTATCCAACCATCACCAAGCACAAAGCCATTAAAGATCACAGTTCACAGAAAAAACATGAAGATTGTAACAAGTTCCTGTTACCTCATCATCATCAGAAGAACCACTGCTGCCTTATCAACATCATCATTTCTTGTGCCTTCGCTTTTTCTTTTTCTTGGGTCTTTTCTGCAGACAACATGTATTACTGCATAAGTTAATGCTAGAAAAAGAGTAGCCATTCACAGTGTTCACAACTTTTAAACGTAGAATTTCCATATTTCAGGCTCTCTTTAATTTAATTGAATTTATAATAGGTGCCGGGTTCCAGGCACATGTTCAACTTTCTTTGTTCTGCTATGACCAGCAAAGCAAATCAAAACAAAATGAAGATAATGACAATAATTACAAACTTCAGCAGTTTAGTGTATGCATGACCCATCAAGTATCCCAGACTTCCATGTATTATATTCCTACCCATGTGCATTGAGCCAGTGATTTGGTAGCATCAGCTAGCATAGAATTGGCAGCTAACTTGATTTTCAATTGACTGTTCAATTTCTCAAGTTGACAGGCAGAAATATTCGAAATTCATCGTTTGAATATAATAATGTTAAAATAACTTGGTAAAGAAATTTTACAGATACTATTGGATGCCAAACATAGCCTTCTGAACTAACTAGTGATGTTAAAATGATGTTAGAGAAATCATCAGACAAACATCTGAATATAAATCATCAGATGAATCATTGGCTTTGTATTGTATTATTAATGCTTAATTCTTAGCTTCAAAAATTGATAGAAGTTTCTGACATTTCAATTCAGCTTTTCAGAGTCAACACAAGAAAACAACCTAACAAATTATATCACTGGCATTGGCTCTGCCCATATGAGGGAGACCTGTGATTACACCATAATGCAACAACATTGGGCCAAACAAACAAAATTAGAAGCATAACCAGCTGGGCCAGAGGTTCACCTGTGAACTTTAATGTTCAACACTCTGAGCCTGCCACAATTAAACAAGAATTAACCAAGTGGTTTAAAGTTGACTGTGCTAAAATATATCAGGGTGCAGTCATGCAGAGCATTGCAATTTGCAGAGCAGTGACAGAGATGTCACTTGTCTTCACAGAGTTTGACTTCAGGACACCTCAAAGTGTCAAAGGTTTGGCCGTGGCCCTTGTATGCTGGAACTTCTTGTTTGAGACTAATATCAATGCCCCCCCTCCCCCATTCATTGACATTTAACTTAGAAAATTGCAGCTGGATATTACAGTTTTTCTGAGAGAACCCTCTGCCCCCCTTTCTCAATTTTCTAGATCCCCATGCCCCAGGGTACCACCCACCTCATCTTCGGATTCTACATCACTATCGCTCTGTGTTCTCTTTCTTTTCCTCTTTTTCCGTTTGTCTTTCCTCTTCTGTAAATGAAAACAAAATAAATTTAATTAATGTTAAATAGTCAAAATTAACCACTGTTTTCATTAGTATAATTATATGTTATGGCAGGATTAGAATCTTGATGGTGAAATTCGCAATAGATTTCTGTCTCAACTAATCTAGACTTGACTACATGTATATTCACAAGTACAAAAGCTCAGGTCTTATAAAGGGAAGACAGATTCAGTTCACATTATTTTGTGATTTGACCCCTAGTACCACATAAATTAATGAACACTGTGGCACAATTTCTCTTGGGGGTAATCAGCTAAAGGTTGGGTATGGGGGTTCTGTCTAGGCTCTCAAACCCTGACCCTGGTCATGACCAAATTTGTAAATTCCCCCATCTCCCTACCATGTTCATTTTAAATTTTAATTTTAATTTAATCCTTTTTAATTGCATATATACATAAATGAATACTAAGATAAGTAAAAATTATTTGAAAAGACACAAATAACAGAACAATTGATGCAGTGGGGAAGGAGTAGAAAGGAACACTGTGAACCATACTGAGCTATTTCACCCAAAAATCTACATTACAGACAAAGAATTGGAAGAATTCGTGACTTGATGTATGGTAATACTGTTCAATTACACAGTCACACTATGTGATAATAACACAAAACCATAATATCAGTACCCTGGCTATTACAGTAATAGGAAGGATTTGTATACTCTGTTTAAAATCAAAAAGTCAAAAACCATACACATGTCCCTGTATACAGTAAGTTATATAGCATAAAATGTTAATCCTTGTTAGAAGCCCTGGGCTTATAATTGTTCGTAAGGGGTTTTGGGTGCACGTGAGCTTATAAACAGGGGGGCTTATATCTGGGGAGGCTTATAGGCAGTATGAAAAAAACATTTTGGAATGAACTAATAAGAAATAAGTTAAGACCAACATATATGGCATTATTGAAATATGTTTTCCTTTAATTAACTTCTTGAACATCACAATAAATCAATAAATATTTTCAATATTCAGAACAATTTCATTAATATTTGATGAGATTGTAGTAAAGCTATATTAAAGTTATTGTTCCATCATGATGTTGTACACTGTTCTGTGAAGGCATTTATATTAACTAAACAAGGAAAAGTAGAGAGGGGCTTCTATCAGGGGGGCTTATAATCGGAATATTTTTTGTTTACAGGTAGATGGGCCTATAATCAGGGTGGCATGTAAGTGAGGGTGCTTATAACTGTACCCCCTTCTCCCAACAAGAGTTTAATATGGGGTTATAATATGCTGGAACATGTTAATCAAACCAATTTAGCTATCCAAATCAATTATTTGAATAATTATACTTTAACCAAGGGCTGCCACAACAGGGAAAAGAAAATGTACAGATGTACTCGCGTAACCTGACTGCAGAGAATCTATATTTACCTTCCTCTCCATCTCTGACTCACTGATAGTTGGTGAGTGTGTAGGGGATGAAGATGAAGAATGCAGCTTGTAATAAAATATGGGGGAAAACATAAAAATACATTTAGCTTAAATGTCTGATACTTGTCAATCTATTTATTTTAATATACATAATTTTATTGAAAGATGAACTATGATTCACAGTAACCTCTCAAAAGCCACTGATCTACTGAAGACACTAAAATCTACATTTGGTGTTATAACATTCACAAAATATAATTGCCATAATGGCATTTTACTATTATAGAATTCCCGAGACCAAATCAATTCCCTCTCCCCAATATAGAAGCCTTCCATGGGGGGATCTGGTGTCACCTTGTTGCTACTTTAGGAAGTTTGGCCAAGATATGGTAAGTGATGCTGTCGCAATTTTACTCATGGTTTGTGTCAAATGTCACCCTATGACAAGAAGCCTGTCACCAGGGAGAGGGTACTTATATGGGGTTTTATACAGGGGGCTCTGCCCCGAGGTCCAAACCCTTTAATATACCAATTCTTAGTGAAATGGTACCCTTTTCATATACGTATCTAGACCTAAATTTTCATCCCTTTCCCATACCTTAAGATAAGCCAAATGTATTAAAAATCATCACTAGTATGTAACTATTTATTTTTATTTTTAAAAATTGAACCGTTTAAATAATAATTGTCCGGTAAGCTTTCTGGCGAAATTTTTTTTGTTTCCAATGAGTGGTGGGATCTTGGAACCCTTTTAGATACTTAAATAAGTTGCTATCCTTTTGTTATTTTGGTGACTCATTAATGTACTAAAATGCCAATTTTCCCTACCCTT
>JANVCK010190071.1:0-10709 GCA_026546655.1 Epizoanthus illoricatus
AGGGGCTAAATAGAGGAAATACGATATTTTTAAAAATATATTTGTCGCCCTTGTTAGGGACTCCACTGGTGTTTGGAATACATACAACTGATACCCCCCTACACACACACACACACACACACACACACACACACACACACACACACACACACACACACACACATAGATACTGCCTCATCTCACGCTTTCAACCCCTTCTCCCCGCTCTGAAGCAATTCACACTCCTCTACTGGATCAGCTATAAATCTGCCCGTCCTCATTACGGACAAATATAATATATCAACTTTTCAGTTATTTCACCTGCAGATTTTACTCATAGATTTACTTACTTATAGATTAACAGCAACGTACTAAAATAATAATTTATTATTGCCTCCCATTTGCCGTAAGAATACTCAGTTTCAGTTAAACGATGATCCCCATCAGGCTCACCGGGTCAGTAAATCGCTATCCGGTGGATCAAATTTGTCCACTGTGCAATATGTGTCCACTTTTATCTGCTGGATAGCTCTTATCCACTTTTTGAACAACTGGGGCATGCCGCCTGGGTCCTGTTCTTCTTGAATTATTTCAATACCTGAGGTCTCTGCAAGGAGTGGTTCTCTCCTCCCCCAATTTTTCTTCTCCCCACTCCTCCAAAGCACCCAGCCGCTCGCTTTACGATCTACGGAGGGCCAAACGCACTCTGGAGCTCTCCCTACCCCACTGGGGTAGGTGTCTACAACCGGCTCTCCCTTCCCCACTGGGGTAGGTGTCTACAGCCGGCTCTCCCTACCCCACCGCGGTAGAGGGAGTTCAGTGTATACTAATCTTAAATGTGTTCTCGATTTGATATGTTCAGTTTACCCGGCTTGTGCTAGGATTCTCGGTTCATCCTATTTCTTTTACAAATTAACTAACTTTTTGTGCGGGTTGCCAGAAGCAAGTGTAATATAATTGCTTTTCAGTTCATCATTTTGTTGCCACTAGAAAGAAATATAGTGTGTATAAACAGGAGGGCTTCCCGCGCAGCTAGTGCTGCGCAGACATAATACATGTTCAAAACCATATTTCTATAAATAACAGATTTCAGTAAAAAAAATATTCCCATTTACATATATAAGTGATAAAAAGCTGTTTAATTTTGAGTGTTATAAATAGCAAAATCTGAATGAACTGAAACAAATTTTGTTTCTTTCAAATTATTATGCAAAAACTAGCGAAATGGTAAATCATTGATACTGCAATTTCACTTTTAAAAGCAGTGGTAGCCTGTCTTCGGAAATTCGTTGCATAATTACTGAAGAACTGTTTTAAATTCGTTTCAAAACAACGACACTGGACATATCCAAAATTAAACTGTACCCAAAGTTAATGTAAAATTGAATTAAATGCCGATAAGCTGAAGTGAACGCCCACAACCTTACCACACCAACTAGTATTCAGTGAGTTGTCAATGTGCAAAAGGCTATTCAGAGAAGGTTATCAACTGACATGTCCAAGTCAACGTGTTTAAAATTCTGGAGCAACTTTGCTCAAATATTTAGCAAAAGTGTATTTATAGTTTTATTTACCAAGACTGAAGCCTGAAGAGCTCAAAGTCTCGTGAAAATATTTTTGAATATTTTTGCGACGATAGTGTTTATTTTGGCTGACAGACACTGAGACAGCAACTGAATAATACTTTCAGCCGCATTAATGAAACATGGAAATTTCAACTGAAAAGTAATATCAATGAATTTTAGTTTTTTCCTGCTGAAAATAAACGTTTTTGGCCGAAACCGAAAGACGCAAATTGTGCTGAAAATGAATTGAATTGAAATGAAATTTTTGACGGTTTTGTGCTTTGCTCGAGAAAATATTGCCAGCAAACCGCGCTATTGACCACTTCCATATTTGGCAGGCGACGTTGTGATTGGTTGCGGCAGTCACAGTCTGCAGCTATCCCAGCGATGCATGATGGTGGACATGAAGCAACTATTTTGAGAGGGAAGTTTTCGATTTTCTCGAGCTTTATTCAAGCTTTATAGTTCGTTTAGATTAGCATGGAGGGTGTAGCTTACTTGTGGCTGAAGTTGGTTGCCTTCTAGTTCATCTAATGCGTTCATGGCCGAGGGGAGTGACAATGATATGAGCCAACGACACCATCAACAAGTGAAGGTTTTGCAAGGCAAGGAGGCGGATCGCCCTCCTGAACAGCCCGATTGCTCTTCAACAGCCGATGAAACTGCACCTTTGAAGCAGGCAAGCTGTAATACAAATACTAGCATAGGAAATGCCGGTCAAAAGAAGAAGAGTTCCTTTGAAATAACCAGTGTTACTGAGACTAGAGCACACAGTCGAGGCGATAGCAATGGATACCTCGAGGATGATCTCAATGAACACGATGAAAGCGATTTACTTGACGTAGAATTAGAGCCTGTGGAAACAGTGGATGAAAAGACTAACGGAAATGGAGGTTCTAGATTTAAAGTTGTCAGAATTCAAAGAAATGCTCAATATTCACGTGGCCGTTGGGAATGCCACGATTTTCAGGACTCGGAACCATCAAGTTCAACTTCAATTGCTACAGCTCCCAGTAGTTCAAATATTGGAATTCCAAATCAAAAGGATAATTCAGACAGACCAGATTTAACGAACATTTCTTCAAACATAAGCAGTCACTCGTGTTCGAATCATTTACCCTTTGAAGCCAGTTCGAGAACGGACTTATCTTCCCGAGCTACACCACCAATAGACGTCAATTCGAGAACTTCGCTTGCGGAAGCACAAACTACTCTTGATTCAACACGAAGGAAGGATGGACTCGAACCTCGTGTTAGAGGTGCAGAAAAATTAGACTCATATAATTCTCATAGAACTTCGTCAGAAAATGCTGCGGATAGGTCAGCAGAAAGAACAATAACACACCAACTGGATTCTACAAAAAGGTGAGAGAATAAAAAAGAAATTGCTGGCAAGTATGGCGATTGAAAGAAAGCATGCATGTGTCTTGCATACAGCCTCCATATAAACCTTCGTAATCTAATTACTTCGGGGTATTCTAAAAAACCTTCGTCAGCACTTAATTTGTTAAAATTTCTATGGAGGTTTTGTCAGTCGTCAGGTGTATAGATTATATTATATACCACAATGTCCCAAATCCTATGGCGAGAAATTTGTGGGCATATGCCCTCTAACTGGCTACGAATATATGGCGATAATTTATTGATGCAGTGTGTCATTGGATCTACAGAAAACTTGTTCAAAATTCAGTTCTTTGTCGATTTTTGTGATTGTTGATGTACGTTTAAGTTTTAATAGCATTACGAAACTCATATGTAAGTTGTTTTTAACACGTAAAAGGTTTTGAAACGACAGGAATTGTTGACTTTTGCTGTGTTCACAGAAGACCTACTGCGGCCATTGGTAAACGAAATTTCCCTTGAAAGACTCGTGTTTACCTTACTCAAATCCACGTGAATGAAACGGGTACATGAAGTGAACGAATTTGAAAATTACAATAGTTTAGCCATGTAATCCTATAAACTCCCCATTGAAGCTAAAGTCTTACTTCATGGATTGCTGGTGTTGTGGGCAGAACCGTCTGGGAGCAAGATAACCGGTGTAGATTCTTTATCTGGTTTACACTTTATAAATTATCTTGATATCGTTGAGTCTGAGAGGCCTATGAATTATTACTGTGGGAGCAAATCAGTCACTTGCAGAAAGTATATATGTACACAATTTTTTAACAGCTTCAGAATTTTGTAACATTTTACTTTCTACATCATAATTGTTGCTGTTTCACCTCAAATTGGACAAGTACTAGTTGTATCAGAAATCCCGTTCAATTAAGCTTTCAAGAGCAACATTTTGGTTTGCTGTTGTCACATCTTTTTGGCTCCTAAATGTACAATGGAAATTGACAAAGTATGTGTGAATACACTGAATGTTAAATGCTGATTAAGATCTGGGTAATTTTCACTTGTAGGTTTGTGATTGCTTTTTGACACTTTTTTTGGAACCAAGGCTTGTTCATTCCATAGTTTTATTTTAGATTGTGGCTTCTTGTCCCACTCAAGAAAACAAGAATCATAAAACTTTAATATAGCTTGTAAAATGTCATTATAGACTGGTCCCTTACTGATAGAAAACAAATTTGAATTTATCTGCCTTGTGAATTTCATAATGCCACAGTTCCTTTATTATATAATTAACATCATTTGCAGAATGCATTCTTTGCATTTTGGATGCCACAGAAATGCATAAATTTGCTGCAGCATTAGGAAAATTGTGAAATATTGTGCTGGGTTTGGCATTCTGTAGGTAAGTTATGGCATATGCATGTAAGTTTAGTCTAAAAAATATTGCTGTTTTATTTTGGGAACTTTGACATATTTTGCAGTCTACAAGATAATAGTTTAACTATTTCACATCTGAGTCTATGTCAAGCTTACCAAATCAGAAGGTTGAACCTGAAGTACTTAGACTTTCAAACACATCATTAATTAATTTTTCTTTATAAGCCTTTGTCAATTTTATTTCTCTGGCTTCAATTTGTATGATGCCACATTAAAACGAGTCCTTAATTGAATTACACTGTTCTAAAGACCATTTGCAGAAATCTTGATTTTTTCATGAATTTGGCACTTTGCATACAAAGTAATTTTTCTGCTGTGCACATCTAAAATATTAGCAGATTATAGCGAAAGACATATGGAACTGTTACCTTTATTTCCAGTAAATTATTTTGTGAATAATATATAGTTCTGTTTTTTTTTGTATTTGTATGCTTCATGTACATCTGGGCACTCAAGAACATAGTAGCATAAATACAATTTCCCTTTAAAATTATCAACCTGCATATTCCAAAATGTTCGTGGAGGCTGAAGCTACCCTTTAGAAACCAAACATGCTGGTACTAGAGTCTTGGCATCTTTCTTGTCAATCCTTGTCATGCTTAGTTTGATCTATCATGTCATGTGTAACTTCTGTAGCAAAAAGATATATATTCCTGGATATACATTCCCAGATAATTATATAAACAGTCAATTAGTTAACTTTTCTAATTCTTTGCTGATTTAGCACCTCAGTCACTTGGATACATGAAGACACTCAAAATTCGATGATGCAATAATATTCTGGTACAGTCATATAATATCATATGTACAATGCGTAACATGTGCGAGAACAAATTTCAAAATGTGAACATCATATGATTACTCAACTGACACACTTGATATCTGACTATCTATCAGACCTAGTTGGTTGCAAACATGAGCAAGCATGCATTCATTGTCTAGCCTTCATGAACTTGATACAAAATATTGTTTGACCAAGGGCAGATTAACACTTGTCCTGCTGAATTTTTAAATACCAAAATATTATAATGCAAGATCTCTTTGAACATTATTTGTTATGTGTAAATTAGGAATTGTAACAATGTTATCAGAACTGTTTTTCGCTTGGTGAATTTGATTTGTTAAGTACTTTTGCTTTCTAAGCGTGATTTCAGTATGACAGTCTGAAGGATTTGTTCTTTCTCTAAGAAATGTTTATCAACTCGGAAGAGATTTTGGCAAGTTCAGTTTATGCTGGCTTGTAAGTACATTTCTAGCTTTGGTATCAGGAGATTTTGGGTTTGGGTTGCTTGTTTACTGTCTCAGTAAACTATCAGTTATTTTTCTCTTTCATTTTAGTGCAAATAAAGATTGTGTGTTGTTGTTGTTGGATGGTTGCAGAAAATGAAATGCAAATATTGAAATGTTTCAGTTGGTGGCTGCATAGATGTAGCTTATGTTGCACATAATTATTAATAGTAATTAGAAATTATAATCATTTATTGTAATGATAGGCATTCATTTTGCACAAGACTAACAATTTCACAGTAAAGTACCTGTACTAGTTTTTAAAAATATCAATTGCTACAATTGATCTTACTGTCCTTTCGATTTTAATCTCTATAACCATTTTCCACACCAGGAACTCAATAAGATGTGTTAGAAACAGGTGCTCATCAAGTGGCACAATTTCTATGTACCATCTTGAGATATTCAGTTATTAATTTTGAATTAAGCATGATTGTGTTTACTGCATACAGTATCGGCAAATTTGATTGGCAAGTACACAATAACCTGTCATGAACTCTTCAGTACAGTATCCCACACCTGCCACATAACCGTGCAACAGCAACTGTAATGCAAATGAGCTTTCCTCCAGTGATCCAGTTTGTAGAAACCTTGATCCTGTCATTGCTAACAAAACCCATTTGTCAGTGTCATATGTCATCTGATGTGTAAACTTGCAGTTGGCATTTTTTTGCATGTGATTGATTCTAGAGTACATGTTGGGGCCATAGCCACAGAAAAAAATAAAGAAGAGGCAAAACTTGCATTTGGCAAAAAATATTATAAAAAGGGTATAGGAGTATGCTGCCTCAAAAAATTTAGAAACGTTTTCTTGAACACTAAAATATATGCAATCCTAGTTGACTTTGAAGGAAAATCTTCAAATCTCAGTTTTAGAGGTGATTCGTTTATTGGAAGGAAGATCATGATGAGGCAAGTTGTGGCTATGGCCCTGCATATCCAGTGCATTCTAGATCAGTATTACAGGCCTCAAAATAATTTCTGGAAGGTGGCCAGTCATGTTGGCATGAAAGCTGGCATGTGGCCGGTCATGTTGACCTAAAGCTGGCATGTGGAAGGTTTTGTCCGGTCATAAGGCCATTCTGGCCGGTCATTGTCCGTTGACCGGCTGTTATTTTGAGCCCTGTATTATAACTTTTTGTGTTTGTATTTCTTTTATCTGCTCTAGAATTGAGTCATTTTCAGCAGACTGGTTGTCATTATTTTATAACAGTTGGTTGCATGTCTTTGGCAGATCCAGGGTGGGTTTGGTCGAACCCCCCTTGCATGAGAACCTTAATTTAAATGTTTGGGGTAGCATACTCAAGAATCGAACCCCCTCTTGCCAAGAATCGAACCTCTCTCGCCATATCCTAGATCTGTTCCAGTATGTATAAAATACTACTGCACATATAGCAGTGGCATACATGATTCAGGCTCGCTTCAAACACCTAAGGTTGTAATTAATATACCAGGTAATTCAAGGAAAGTTGCCCCAATGTCATCAGTGTCGTATGATCCTAAGTCTAAAGTCATCATAGCTTGCCTAGGTTTTAGATGCAACTGCATGCACTCCAGATGTGTGGCTTAAAGCTTTGCTACAAATACAAATAAACCAGAATATCACCTTGGCTTATATGTGGTAAACAATGATCAATACTAGTTAATATTGTTTTACATTTTTCTTAGCGTGGAAGCTGTTACAGGCACTGTAGATCCTGAGCTGCCCATTGTGAATACAATAGCAACTGCAATGGTGAGTCATTGATGGTATACGTTATTGTTGTTTGGCTCCAGCTGGGATACTTAAAATTTAGATTTACTGAACTATGTTGTGCAATGTGCCAATGTACAAATACAGGAATGAACGACCCAATTATGAATTAATTACAGTTTAGTGTACTTTTGTATATATTGTGTTGGTGACAGATCTAACAAGTTACTGTGCATATCAACCCACTGACACATTTTTCTGTGAATTTATCTCACTGTTTTCACAAAATTAATGTGAATGTTGAAAATGATAAAAAACAAACTTGAATTTCTTTTTAGCAAGCAAATCTCTCAGCCGTTTTAATTGTATGGGTACCAGGAGGAGTGATCTAGCAACACAGCATTTTACACAAGTATCTGATACATGTGACATAGTTAATTGAAAGTTATGACTAATCTTCCCAGAATGTCAGGTACTCTGGTAGGAAGCCACCAATGTGCCACCTCTCGCTAGTTACACTTGTTGGTCAAATAGTTTCTTTGTCATGCTTAGTCTCCAGTGTATAAGCCAACCCCTAAATTATTGTTAAAAATGCAAAGCCACCTATGACATTTGTAACTTATATACCAGTATTTGCAGCATGCTTTTTTTGACAGTGAATCATATTTTGTTTGCAGTAAAACATGATTATGTTGCACGTGTATTTGGGCATTGTAGAATACATGTATATATAGGTAGTCTTTTTGGCAGTTGTTGATCATTCTAATGCTGTTTTGCAGGACCAAATTACTCAGATCAAGTCACAACTTCTCACAGTGGTACATGAGGAGGTACAAACATTAAAAGAAACAATATCCAAGCTAAAAGAAGAAAATATAGAACTAAAACAAGAGAATGAAAAATTGCGTCAGCGAGTTAAGGATGATCCAGTATGACCAGTGTCAAGACAGCATAAATTACAGAAACTAGAAAGTGCTCTGGCTCTTGACAAGTTGTGTCATAGCACCATTTAGGAGAGGCTGTATGTGGAACTGAAATGTCCTCACAGTTATCACTCGAAGCTTCACAATCCACAAGAAATCTGACTAACATATACCAAGCGACGGAGCTGTTGTTCATCAGAATATCTTTTTTTTCCTGGTGATGTATATGTTTGACATTAAGTTTGTACCATCATACAAATGTACATGTATGTCAGGATTGTATTTGGAGAATATGTACATTATTTTTATGGTTTTGGGCAGTAAACTTTGTGATCAATTACCAAGGACATTGTTGCTACAACAGACTAATTTTTCCATTTTTGCCTTTAACTTTATGGAAAGAATAAATTTTCCATAAAATAGACCATTATGTAGTTATTTCCGCCATCCTGTAAATGGGGCAACAGATTGCATGTGGTTACCAAGTTCCCATACAAGTCTCTATAATTCAGTCATGTTTCAGTCAAAGCATTCCAAAGAAAACTGTATTTACTGCAAGAGGAACTAGAATTCTTCAAAGAAATGGCAATGAAGTTAAAACTAGATCATTTGCAAACTTAAATCCAAAAGAAGTAATTTTGGATGATTCTTGATTGGACTTTAGTTGGTGTGCTTCTGATAACTTGAATTTTGTTGTAAAATATCCCTAAACCCATATCTAACCCAGAAAACTCCATTAATCTTCAAGAATTAATTTTATTTCTCATTTCAATTACAAACAACTGGCTTTTTTTAAATGAAAGTGAAATTTCGTAAAATCCCATACAAAATCTTATATTCGCTACTCTGATCTTGCTTTGGAGTGCAGTCCAGTCAAAACTCGTGCAAAATTTATCTTACTAGGTTTTAATTCACACACAATCTGCCTTTTTAACTCACCTTTGACTATGTTATCGTTTTGGCTAGAATTACAAGGTCGACTTGCAGTAAATACAATGCTTTGATGAAACGTGACTGGATTACAGAGATTTGTATGGGAACTTGGTAACTGTGCACAATCTGTTGAACCATTTACAAGATGGCAGCGATAACTGCGTAATGATCAATTGTTATTAGAATTACTGCAACCAACTCAGCAAAGTGGTGGTATGAACCAAACAGACAGCTCACTAAGGCTATTTCACATGGCAAGTATCCACATATGCTTGTTGTCATTGTTCCCCAGAGATCTTGAAATACTTGTAATAAATTAACCTTTAAATAGTCGTATGATTTGAATTCTTTCAAGAAAAGTCTTGGTGGAGTTGCTGCATACATATGCAAGCCATTTGCTGTTTATCAAAAACATTGTACAAGTCATTTATTATTTGCATCATTTTAACTCTTAGTGGCAACTTCTTGTAACAAGTTGTGTACCTATCAGTGTTAATCTGCACTGCAGGGAGAGGGGCAGAGGCCAGGTATAGGTAGGGGATTTAACTCAAATTATTTTTTTCTGTTCAAATGCTACACCCCCATGCAGGAGTTTGGAATTGGTCAAAAGTGTCTTTAAAGAGTCTTAAATAGAGTCTTAAATAGAGTCTCCTGGGCCGCTAAGAATGATACAAAAAATTCCTACCATCCAGGCAGATTTACACAGCCAAATCCCCCACATATGCCCCCCTCCCTGCAGCTTAACATTGTCTCTTTGCATAAAGTGTCGTGAGAAAATATGGAATAGCAGGCTTTTATTTTTGTTGTGACTCAGTTCCATAATCGAGTGCACCAGAATGAACTACTAATCAGGTAATTCCTACACAGCTTAGCAGTTTATTTCAGACAGAAAAGAAATTCTGTCTCATAAATGAAGCCTTTGTTCACTCAGAGTTAAGTTTAGCTTCTATTGTAAGTTTTATTTAATTATATGCTTTCAGTCCTAAACATTTATTTGAGATCTCATCACTTGTGGTAATAAATATTGATACTTTATTAGTCTCTGTATTCACCTAACTTTGCTGCATACACTTGTAATAAAATTACAGTGAGTTAGATTTCAGTTGATAATTGTGATTCACGTGTGGGTCTCAGGCCCCCCCCCTTGAGCATAGCGAAGAATACAAAGATTCTTTTCATGCAATGTTTAGTGACCACTCGGCTCATAGCGTAAATTTTATATTGTTGACTGATCAATGTTATACTTATAGCAAACAAGTTGACATACGAATGACCTCTCTACCAGTTATTTTTTGTACAGTCACATAATTTATACTGCTTAATCTCGTTCCAAATATTTAAAAACAGCTCATTTAATGATTTAATAAATTTCAATTTTGACTAGTTAACGACCTCATAGAGTTGAAATTTTATATCTTAGCATGCACAAGACACCACAACGGTGACAATTTACTGTTTGTCGTGCTTGTTCTGCTGTAGTGTGCCTAGCGTGTCGAGAAGGCGAGAGATTTATTCGCTGGATTTTCTGCTGCTTGTACAGTCGTCAGTCGC
>JANVCK010190182.1:0-10708 GCA_026546655.1 Epizoanthus illoricatus
AGTAGAGTATAGGCAAGAAAAATTTATCAAATTTTTCATTGATGCAGATATTGTTGGTGGCATTGTAAGGCAATACAGCTTTTCTTCACTTGTGAATGATATCAGAAAGCATTGTAGGAGTTTACAACACCTCACAACAAGCACTATTCACATCCGTTATAAGGACGAAGATGGTGACTATGTAAACCTCAACAAGGATATCGAACCCTGTCTGTTTTTCGAAACTATGATAAGTTTAAGGTCATCAACATTTAAATTGCTGGGATTTCCTCCAGCCCTCGTTGAAGGCAACTCACTTAGATCAGTGTAAAACTTTTCCCAGATTCTGCAGACAGTACTCCTCAAAACACAATATTTCTTAGCAATAGACTCGTACAAACCAGGAAAATATCAGGGTAGAACACCGCCTCCAGAGATCTCCACTTCATCAATGATACTTTGTCACAAATCCAAATCTAAAGCTTTTCCAGGGATAAAAGTCTTTCCTGTATTGCTTAACTTTGAATTAATGTTTTAGCGCACTGTAGCAAAAGCTGGGGGTTCGAAAGCTGTTCGCTTTCTCAAAACAACACTTTCACATGGCCGCAACTTGGAGTTCATGTGAAGCAAACCAATCAACAACATGTGATAAACAATGACTTGACAGCTCGTCAACAGACAAATGAGAACGTGTTTGGAATGCCTTCAAACCGGCCAGCGGCGAGCTCAACTGAAAATAGCAGTAGCCAACCAACAGGGCATACCGTAGTCCTAATACATATTATCATTAGTAGATCTATTATGGAAATCTACCCTTCAAGTGCACATGCAATGCTAGTGTAGTATGCTGTGGCAGGCATGGGGGGCAGATTTTACTTTAATTTTAATTACTCTTAATTAGCTACAACACAACATCCATTTCTCCTACAATTAGACTGTAGGGCATATTAGTCTAGTAAACTTCTATCTCTCTTCCTGTATCTTGAAACATTATTCAGACAAGGTACAATGCAGACCGTCTACCTAGTAGGGCCCAGTGGACCTGTTGTAGACTGGTTGCAGTCGTACTGTACCAACTCTGTAATTTTATTTTTCTTGGGATTGAAGTAAATCTTGGTGACTCATAACTGAAGACACTAGTGCAAAAATGTTGAAAAAGTCTTTTCCCTTCATAATGTTTGGGAGAATTTAATTTTTAATAAAATGTCACTTTGGTAATTTTTACACTATAGACTATTCAATTAAACAAAATACCCTACTAGGTAGACTGCATTGAACCTTGTATACAAATACACATAAAAAAATAGAGATTATTTTGGGTATAAATGTTGCACCTCATTCAGACCTCCCTGTCAAACAAATGTTAAAGATTAGCCCCTGGGCCTCTTATCCACAGGTATCTATGGTATCATTATGTGTAAACTACGGTCAAACATACACAAAATAATAAATAAATTCCATGAAATTGAGGTGGCTATTGGAAGCAGCTTTTCTAGACCTACAATATATCAGATGACAGACTGACATTGATAACCATATCATTATACATGTATAACAATCATACCCTCAGAATCTTTTGACTTTTCTTTCTTCTTTTTATTGCGTATGTCATCTGTTTTGGGTTTAGCACTACTCAAAGTACTTGATCTGTTTTGCAAACATGACTGACAACCTAAAATGCAAAATTTCATTAGTTGCTATATATTATACATGTACTGTATCATTCATAATATAAATAACATAATAATAATAATATTATTACTATTATTATTATTATTATTATTATTACTCATGTTATTCAGTCCCACAAATAACTGCACGAATATCAAAAGAAACTAACATCTGATTTATTGCTTTTAATTACTTGGACTTCCTACTGCATAATAAAGACTGCTAATTAAAAAAACATCTGATAAATTAGGGCACTTTTAAGATTTTTATCTATAAATTCATAGATTTGCAACTATCTAAGCCTGACTCAAAACATAGTGTGTGAGTTAATCTGCCCACAGTTGCTCATTTTCATTCACAGAGGAAACCAAAGGAAGAAAAGAGGGAAGAAGCATGGAAGAAAAATGCGATCTGTAGATCTGCTTATAGCTTTAAATAATTCTATTTCAATTGTGGATATAACTAGTATTGAAAGAGATATGATCGGATTTATAGAAAAGAAAACATGCACTGCAAATATAGGAAATATGCCCAGATATTGTAGACACAAAGAAATCAAATAGGCAAAGCTCATGGGCTTATGTTTGCTTGAGGAAAACATTCATTTGGTGATAAATTAATGAAGAGGTGATGACAGAATTGTAATGTAATGTTCAAGTACTACTGCTGTTGCATTAAATCTGTTGCACAAAACCATCACATTCCTCACCATCTGAAGTTGTCACTCCACTTTCTTGTTTTCCTTCAGTTTTCTCTTCAGATGATTTATTATTGTCACTGTTTTCTTTCTTCTTCTGATCTTTATTGTCTTCACCATCTAAATTATAACCCAAGTATTTATATGCAATAGATATATAACTAACAATAAAGGCCAATTTACCTAATATGTGTAAAGATTAGCCACAACATTGTTGTAAGTTGGCAGTCTGTGGAGACATGTGATGTAAACTACTACAATAACTGTAAGTTCCAAAAGCAACCCCTCTCCCACAAATATAAGCCCAGATATTTCACATGTAAACAAGACCCCCTGCATCCACCTCTCCCAAAAAAATGAGCACATGGGATAATATATTTATTTATTAATAATATTCAGTAAACTTCCAATAGTTACCACCCCGACATGTAATTCCCCCCTCCCCCCCCCCAAAAAAAATATTAAAGCCTAGAAAAGTTTTAAATGCAAAAGCCCTTTTGAAAACAAGCCCCTGCCCCATAAAACGTAAGCCCATTGACTTATATTCAGATAACAATGTGTATGTGTATAAAATATGGCCATTTTCAAGTCAAAAAATGTTTTTCCAATAATAGACCCCCAGAAAATAAGCTTTGTTTAATACTGCACTTTTGCAACAAACATAGGAAATTGTAGTGAACAAACTTCACATGCATCCTGTGGTGTCTCCAGTCATTGTACTTGATGCAATTGTCCTCACAACTCACCATGCACTTCGTCAAACTCTGCCTCAATGCCTGAGTCACAACTGCTGAAGTCAAAGTCACTATCAGACATCACTGATAGAGTTGGACTGAGGGGGATATCTGCAAGTGAAAGCAAAGCAACCATTGGTTTGACAATAAAAATTCAACATATATATTTTCAATAAGCTAATAAAAATGATAAATTTTATACATCATCTATTGTTGTAATACATCACTGATCTAATATATTGTTGTAAAAAGCATATTAGATAAGTACTGCCATGTTTTAACACTATACTAGAACATTCATTATATTTGTTATTATTATTATTATTTATACTGTTATTCAGAAACACAAAAAATTAAGTTAGGTAATGTATGTCTGTATATGTACATGTAGTACTAAAATATCATGAATCACAGAAAATTTGTTCTGATTCTAAAATCCCAGAAATTTTTTGAATGTACTGTTTACATTGTTCTTAACGTACATGTATACAATGTGCTTTGATTTACCTTCCCAATTATTCAATACAATTAAACAACTCACTGTATGAACAACCCTC
The DNA here is from genome assembly GCA_026546655.1 of Epizoanthus illoricatus. Taxonomy (NCBI): domain Eukaryota; kingdom Metazoa; phylum Cnidaria; class Anthozoa; order Zoantharia; family Epizoanthidae; genus Epizoanthus; species Epizoanthus illoricatus. Next base: position 3,639 of record JANVCK010190182.1, read on the forward strand.
AAGGCTAATGATTCTGTATTTACTCATTCTTCTATACCAACTTAATTGATCAGTGCAATTATATTACATGTAATTGCACGCAATAAAAATTTCATTTTAGGCTGCCTAATCCATGATGCAATTATTATGTTTGATCTTTGTTGCATGTGACTAAAATCTCACATTTATAGTTGCAAACAATTGCTCCACATACCTGGCAGCACACTAAGATCTTCCTCAGACAAATCTGATCCATATACAGAGCTGTTATTTCCAACAGACTTCTTATCATCTGCAAATCACACCAGTAAACCACATGAATTAGAGAGGCTGAATGGGTGGGAGAATTTCCCAGGGGACTACTCGGATATAAAAAGTGACAGGGAAGTGCAGAGGCTTTTTTGGGTTCAAAATTATTGATTTTGTTATTGTTTTGGTACTGTAACATGACTGGCCAGCATTTAAATTGGGGTTGTGAGATTCCAGCTACATGTAATACTGCTACCTAGGCTCTGGATATGAAAAATGCATTCAGTTGATATCTTTTTGGATTTACATGTAGTATTGGCCCATTGTCATTTTTGGGTACTATACAATCGTGGCTTCATTTGAACCTCCCCATCACTTTATTGTCTGAGTACCCAGTGCTGGGAATTTCACCACAACAGTGGGAATTTTAAATTTAAATTGTCCTAAACTTTGGTTGAATCTCTTAAGCACTGGACATTCACTTTAGTCACTGAAATGCAAGCACATCTATGTTACAAGCTAGCACTGCAAGTCTGACTGAATCAAGTATCAGTTAATATCATACCATGCAACAAGGTTCATGTTGAGGGCATTACTTTGATTTACGACACAATAGTATCAAATGTTATTGACCTTGGGGCTTAGTGAGGGAGTCATGATAATATCACAAAAAGCACCAACACACTATTAAAAACTATTATTTAATTATTTTAATTAGTCATCCTGCAATATACCATAGGCAATGTACTCTGCCGCATTTTGTATCGGTCTTCATTCATTGCAATTATGAGATCTTTGAATTATTTCTTCTGTACCTTCCATATCATCTGTAGTTTCAACATCCACTACAACATCGAACTGGGTGTCTTCAAATGGGCCTGGTACAATATCGTCATGATATGGTGCTGGGGAACAATAACAATTACAGTCAGTGGCAATCAACAATGATTCAGTGTTCAATTCAGTCTCGACCCCAGATCCCACGTTCTTATCTGGCCTACGGCAGGAATGAAGGGCTCTGGGAAACTCTCTGGCTAAAACGTGGCCAAAATCTGGCTAACCTGGCTTTACAGTGCCAGGACTCGTCCTTTTTGCGCATGTCTGGCAGCGAAGAGTTTCCCAGAGCTATTTTTGCCATCAAGTCAGGCATACGCAATAGAGAGAAGAGCTCTGGGGTCGAGATTGTGTTCAATTAGGAAAACCACCATGGCCGACAGGATTTAATTTGGGCATTTACAACACAATGCACTAAACTGTGGACCTATTTAAATTATACAGAAAGGTTTTACAAGATGTGTGGTTAAGAGTAATAATAATAATAATAATAATAATAATAATAATAGTAATAATACAATAATTTAAATAGCATGCATCTCCTAAAAGCCAATTATGGTGCTTTACAATCACCATAAAAATAAAAGAGTAGCCAATTAATTAGAAATTGAATGATTAACAGAATTTATTAGTTTTCGAAGAAAATACATGTACAGATTGCACATTTGTCATTGGCTATTCATAACCAAAACTAAAGCTTATTATTAATTATTACCAAATACAAACTTAAGCAATTCAAGAGTGCCTTTCTTTACGAAAAATCCAAATCCGGATTCTGAATCCTAAGTGAGATTTTCCATTTCTTTGGGAAAATCTAAAAACGGATTCTGAATCTTACTGAGGATGGATTCAAGGGATTAATCCAAAAACAGATTACTCCTGTGTATTTCTTTAAGAAATCCAAAAATGAATTTTTAGGATTTGTGTATTGTTCTGTGCTGTTGAATCTGGATCATGAATCCAATCTTGGATTTTCTCAAAGAAATAAACCCTAAGAGTCAAGATGCAAAGAAAACAACTAAGAACCAATACCGTCTCATAAGAATTGTATTATACATGTATGTTGATCAAGTTTTCTTAAGAATTATATCACTACATATGTTGATCAAGTTTTCTTAAGAATTATATCACTACATATGTTGATCAAGTTTTCTTAAGAATTATATCACTACATATGTTGATCAAGTTTTCTTAAGAATTATATCATTACATATGTTGATCAAGTTCTCTTAACTTGTTAGCAATATCTCTCAGCTAGTCTTACAGGCAGAACAACAAGTCTACTCATACTAGATGATAATAACATGATATAGTGCCAAAAGGAATCAAGTACATGTATTAGTTACACTGTATAGGTTCAAACAATATTTATTTATCTTATTATTTTCAGTCTGTTCATGACCACTAACTGCTAACACCTGCAAAACATCATAACGATATTACAATTTATAATGTACATGTAGATGTAGATGTTTGTGTTGTGGTTAGGATGAACTTTGGTAGGAAATGAATATAAATGACACTTACGCTCAATAGGGAAGCCGTTTGCCCACAGCATATTTTGAATAGCTTCTAGTGTTATTGTCGTTGCTACAACCGGCTGTGCTGAAGTTGTACCATTGCTCAAGTTGACACATCCAGGATAATTCAGCCACGCATCATAAATATTGGTATCTGAGCTCTCTTCACCCTAATATCATACAACATTCAAGTCAATTACAATTTACAATTATAATTATTTTATAGCTACAATTCTATTGTCATATTGTTGCCTTATTATCTTTAGTTAATAGTTTGTATTAATTATGGTAATAGATTTTATAACATTGAAAGAATAAAATGTATAAACTTATTTTCAGTTGATGCTTGATGCTTGTTGATGTTTAGACACTGTAGATTCTGGTAATATATTTTCAAACAGCTGAACAGTAAAGCAAAAACACAGCCTTTCTAGTGCTCATTTTAAGCCCAAATAAATGAAACAGGTTGTTTATTTAAAACCAATGCAATCACTGATTTCAGACATTTGATAAGTAGTATCTCGTGAGTATTATCTATAAAAATATTTACGTCTTGAAGTTGTATATATAATTAGTATGCACTGACAGTTTCAACAATCTTGGGTAATCCAAGGTTACTTGAAAATACACATGTGCCCATACATTAGTGCACTTCAGAATGGAGGGCTCTCACAATTGAAAAATATTCTAAAATGCTTTCAACTGCAACAAAACATAATTTCAATTTTCCTTGATTAATATTCATCTGCTTTATTGTCTAATAAATTATTATATATGGTATCCCAGACCAAGCCTGGCCTTCTTGACCTCATCACAACGTGTCCCATCATGCATAACTGACTGGCTGGGTGTGCAAATACTGAATAGAGTTCCTCGATTTCTCAGAACTGAATCATTGTCAGTACTTGAATTAGCTACTTTAAAATAATCAAGAAATTTCAGTTTAGATAATATTACAGAATTTAAAATAGCCACAATTTTAAAATGCTTTATTGACCCCCTGGCTGACTGGAAAACATAATTTGCATCAGAAAGATGTTTTTACAATGAGAGTAATGTGACCCGCAGTGTCATGTGCCTTGGCTTTAAGTAGTGATCAATATAAAAACAAAGTTTCAGTTCAAAATAATGTTTGGGCAGATTTGTTGCAAGACCAAATATTCTAATTGATTTGAAATTTGAATGGTTGCAATGTAAATGTGGAGTGATCCATGATCCCTGAAATAATCCGACGGATAATGTAGTGGATTTGGCAGATTAATTATTCACTCATGTGAAGACCAAACAAAGTTTTCTGCGTGCATGGCACGTAGTGGTTTCATCTTCACTTAGTCCAAGTGCGGGTGATGTTGAAGTTCAGACACTTACCTTGATCCCTCGGGGACAAAAGGCTGTTCCAAAATCGAGAATTTCTGTAGCCATAGCTCAAAACGAATCTGAAATAAATGAAAATGTTACTATTTAAAACACCACTTCCACGAAATCGGCTTTCCATGTGTTCAACTCAACCATAGCAATGGCTCGATTTGCACCAAGGAAACGAATATGAATTTATCTGGAAAGCTACCTAAATGGGCCAACTTTCATAACTTCGTTTGTACTCACTACTTGTATGTATTAAAAGTGGTGGAACGAAGGATACAAAACATCGAAATTTCACTTTTCAGTCTTCGATATTTCGATGCATATTTCACCAATGAAATATTCGAGACAGTGGGTAGGAGGGGTGGGTTTCAGTGCGTGTGTAAAACTTGACTGCAGCAAAAATTGGCAAAATTTGAATGAAAATCTCAAAAACTGACAAAAAGAAAACTTACCCAAGATGGCGGACACAAGCGGAGAACAGTTCTATGCGTAAAACGCCACGATCGTGAATTAATGTGCACCAATATTCACCAGATTGGAGCATCAACCTTTGGCGACCCTTCTTTATCTGTCTTGGCAAATGCATTCTGAGAAATTTATACGATTCACGTAAACAAACCTTGAAGTAAACCATTGTTGTGAAGCTCCAAGTGAAAACCAAATTCTCGGAAATTTGTCCGTCGGAAGCCTGGGCACTTGAATCTGATTGGTCGAGACATAGTCTTGCCTCTAAATATGGACAATGCGGGGGAGGGCTCCTGTCTCATGTGACTCGCGCCAAAGCAGGCGACGAAATTTCAGCCAATCAGGAATTCAGCTCAAATTACCGGGAATCCCCGAATATGTCATGCTGCTGCATGTAAAACTGACGTTGGGACTTTTCCCGCGAGCACGATCACGTTTGAAGAATTTCGCTTTTCTGTCATCAAAGTTATTTTTGGCAACAGCTAGCTAGCGTTGTGTTTTTAAAGAAGATGTCGTGTAGTCTGCCTTGTCGAGCCTTCACGTCTAATTCTAAGAATACGAGGATGTTTGCATGAATATTATATTTTTTAAATTTTTTGAATCAATGAATGTGAAAAAACTGAAATTCCACTTATAAAATATATTTTGTATATCAGTGACAGATCTAGTTTCAACAAAAATTGACGTATGAATGAAGTGCCTTTTTTGCAAATCTTAATGTAGCGTTTATTGGTACTGTTTTCTAAAGCGGATATTTACAGTTGAACGTTCACAGACATTGTTGCTACAATTTAGGCTGTTTCCTTCAATTTTGTTCATCATTAAAAAGATGCGGTCAACATTAACGTTCATCAACAACAAATGCACGGCATACAGTACACTACAGTTACTATTGGCATGACCGTGATAAAAATCACAGTAAACAAATAACAAATGTAAATTTCATGTGGGTGGCTTTTATTCATATCCCTCCAGTCACGGGGCCTCATGTGACTGAAACTGCTCTGAAACATTTGTCATTTGTTGACATTTGACTTTCAACATTGTTCGAATCTACCCTGCACGGAGAAATATGATGATTGATGTAGGCTATAATAATAATAATAATAAACTTTATTTACGTGTCTGGTAAGATTTAGCATTTCTGCTAATTGGGGACAATTATCTGTTTCGACTGGATCGAAGTATAGTAATCAAAATAAATATTGCCGAGTTACCATTTTAATATGCTTAGGTGTTTTTCAACAGTGACCGGATCGATATCACGATCACGTTCACGATCACAAGATCGCATGATCACGAGATCTCACGCTCCTTTTTATAAGATATTTTTGGTCGAGGCTCACTGCTCTTACGTTTTATGGTAATGCCTAAATTGTTCTTAAATTGTTCTTGTTCCAAATTTATTCAACATCTCTGACTGTTGTTAAAGTAACCATTCAAATATATTCCACAGTCATACAAAAAGTTGAAAAACTTTAAACCATCTCAACTGAACACGTACGAAAGGGAAATCAGGCGGTTTCTATCGAAGCTGGATGTTAAATTGTCCATTTGAAAACATGGAACTCAGCCTAAGCGTGTTCAGTATTTAATTAAAATACCAAAAAGTAATAGGCAAATTTGAGCCTCAGAGATTTTACCAAAGTGGTTTTTCTTTTATATTTATAAAAAACGCGTGTAATCGTAATATACCGATCAAATCGAACCTTCAACATCCACCCCCGGGCATACCCCGGGCATTTGACGCATTGCCGTGCCCGGGTAGTAGGGAGTTGCCCCATATGGTAGGGAATCTGAACAAGTTGTCTCGATTTCATGTTACATGCCTCGTGGTTTCCTCGATCGAGTCTATTCACGGACTCGAATTTCATATGGTTCGCAAGTTCCGAACTCTTCTACCTCTTTTATATGTACTTCGAATTTTTCCTCTTACTTTCAAACAAACTACGTACAACGATGGGAAAATATATAATCTTCAATAATATATAAATCTTGAAGTCAACTCCATCTTAATCTTTATTTGCAAACACTTTTTGTTGGCTCTTACACTCTCCCGCCACTGAATAACAGTTTCGAAAGTCTCGGGGGTAGGGGCATTTCATCACTTTATAATAACATTGCTTTGGAATGGGGCATTTGAACAACGTTTTTGTCCCGAAAGTGGGGAATTTGAACTGACAAACAAGACTCCAAAAGTTCAAATGCCCGGGGATTGCCCGGGGGATGTTGAAGTTTCGATTTGATCGGTACATAATCTTCTCAAAAAAAACTTTTAGTAATATTATGAAAAAAATTCGGCCATCAAGCTAGCTATTATGACCCCACGTATGTCCGGCCTCTCCGATCCCCAGTACAGCGAATTATTACAAGCATGATAAGTGATTATGTTTATGTTTTGAAGTACGAGTCACGTTCGAATTCCATAAAAGTTGTCTTTTCAGGGATCGACCGTGGTTCACGTTGAAATGCGAGGGGGGCCGGGCTGTAACAAGCGCGTATGGGGTGTCACAGCATTGGCTCGAACCCGGGGCTTGAGCTGGAAATCCGAAATGTACCTAAAACTATCAACTGAGTTGAAACTTATCAGTTTATACCGGGCTGACGCACCGATTTTTCAGTTTATGCTTAAATTTGTTGCTTGAATTGAACTAACCC
>JANVCK010190292.1:0-10706 GCA_026546655.1 Epizoanthus illoricatus
TTGGCATGGGTACTGCATAAGGGCAGAAGCGGTCCTATTATCCATTATAACCCGCGTGGCTGGGGAGTACATTTGTGGATGGTTGGACCAAGGAAACTTTTTGTGCGCTTCACAAGACGCCGCGATCTTCGTCAAAATAAATATCTCATTGCTAATCCGCGGTACTATCGACCAGGAAGATGGAACTTGGTTGGAGCAACTTACAATAAGAGAACTGGCGTGTCTAAGCTCTTCCTCAATGGACGACGTGTTGCAAAGAAATATATCGGCAGGATCAACCTGGCGACTCAGTACCCCGTGAGACTGGGAGCACGTATAGGTGACCGTCGGTACTTCAAAGGACGAATCGCTTGTGTACAGATCTACAAGAAAGCACTCAGCGCCCGCATGATCCGTCGTGTCAGCAAACGCTGCTTCAAACGACGTAAGTGACAGTTCAGTGTATTATATGTAAGTCTTTTTATATTTAACTGATAAATTGCATTCCTACATTCCTACGACAAACGGAAGTACGTTTTATGGTTTCCTGAGATCATTCATAAATAAATTAACTGGTTCGCGCATGGCGATACTCGAGACGTTTACACCATTTGTGAATCAGCCGTATGAACGTAACATAAATCATTTTAATTCATAGTATTTTCATTTTTTGTTTCAATTGCTAAGCCGCAAAGGGAGAAGGAGGCTGGGAATATAGTTTTTAAAACAGTGCAAATCTGCCCGTGATGGGGTTTTTCGAACACTTTGAGGCCAGTTCAAACGGTCGCACTTCTGTCGTGCCGAATTCAATACATCAAAGGTACCGCACCAGCCAAGCGGAAATTCTTTTGTTTGAATTTAATTCCCGACATGACAGAAATGCGACCGTTTGCAACCGGCCTTAGAGACTTTACTGACCAATGCTAAGTGTCTGGGGATGGAACATTTGAACAGAAAAATCATCTGCGTTCAAATACCCCATCTAAAAAAGTGCCCGGCCTTCCCCTCCTGCGGTTTAACATTGATAGATACATAATTGTGTTAGAATATCAAGAATGGGTTTCCCATACAAGCGAATGTGGCGAATTTTTCTAGCTGAGATACCACACATACGTGTGCTTTTTGTGTTTGCGCTGATTTCGTGAGTGTGAAACAGGCTTTACGTCTAAACTTGGTCGATGTGTAGGCAAGTGTGGGTTCTATCTAGGTTTGTAGCAGTAAAAGGCGCAGAGTGACTGCGTCAGCATGAATCGCGCGTTTTCGGAGTACGCCACTAATTGTTACTCTCTCTCTCTCTCTCTCTCTCTACTCTACTGAACAATAGGTCCAGTCAGACCGGTCAAGCCGCAGCGTACGTATTTGTTTCTTATGTATTCTGAAAGCCTGTAAATTCGAAGTTTCGGTATTTAAATAATTTCATTAATTTATAAATATCTATCTCAAGAGAGATTACTCTCCTAACTAGCGACGGAAGCAGAAGCGGAAGCTGAGACGGAAGGAGCATTCCATTCCAGTGAAAACCAAGTAACACAGACGGAAGGAACGGAAGGTTTCCTTTTTCTTTCGTCTCCGTTGCTACTTCTGTCGAGCTTCCCTTACGTTCTAGTGGAAACTAGGTGTGTCGGAAGTCTTCTGCTTCTGCTTCCGTCGTGTTTGGTTTTCACAAGATCATAACTTTCTTACGTTTCCGTTACTGCTTCGGTCGCTAGTGAAAACCAGGATTTACAACCAATTGCGTATGCAAAAGCATGTGGTAGTTTCAAAACTTATCTAAAACAATGGAAGGCTGAAAAGGTTAATAAAATATTCCAAACGTAATAAAATATATAATTTTATCCCAGACGATGGTTTCTAACAGAAAACGTTTGGAAAAATTACCAACTTTTTTATCCTTACATAGTTTCTTATAACTTATTTTAGCGAGTATCATGTCTGCACGTTTCAAAACGTCTAAACTCTAGGTTTCTGTTTTAAGAGAATTTCCAATTTCAATACTTATCTTAAAATAAGTTGCCCCTTTACAATCAAGATGAGAAAGCGTCAGATCTAAGAAGTCTTCCAAAATTCGATATATCAAAGGAAACACTCGTAACATTGAATGGATTCCAAAGTGAAACATTGCGAAGGAAAACTCCCATGTATAGTTAGAAAGCTTTGGATGTTTGAGAGGAAGAAGGGTATATAACATGGAAGATTACTTCATGTAAATATGGCAACCCTCAATAAATTAGGAATCTGTGATAATTAATTACGTTTTTTTCTAGATAAGTATTTGCCACAATTCACCCCGACTTAGAATATAATTGTTAATATATACAACATTAACTGACTTCTAAGATAGTTTGCCACATTTATATACCTCAGGACTGAACACTAGAGTTTTAACATAAATTTGTTACGACTTTGAAGTGTACGGCCTACCTGATTAAAATACATATGGATATTTACCCCTTTCCTTCATTATTTACGAACTCATTGTTGAGAATACTATCTTTGCTCAATCGTGTCAATTTCAATTTCGATATGTTTATTTAATATCGTTAGGTCCCATCCGAGCAATTGCCCTCTATCCGTTGACCAAGAAATCAGGTCCACGAGATGTGAGCGTGTTCGGAAACCAGCCAGCCGTGATTCGAAGAGTGAGACCTGGGATTGGGCCCGATGGTCGTCCCTCCGGTTCTGTTGTGTTCCCAGGCAGGAAAAACGCCTACATCAAGATTCCTAATCGCAGACGCAAACTGGACACAAAGACCGCTCTCACCTACTTGGTGTGGGTTTATCCCACAGGCCGACCGGGCGTTATTGTCAGTCACGGCATTACTGTCGCTATTGACAGATACGGAAGACTGACGCTGCGCTTCACTCCGCGCTACAAACGCATTTACATCCGCCCTATCACGACTAGACGCATACCGCGACGACGATGGAGTTACATCGCTGTAAGCTACAGGAAGCGCACGGGAGTTACTAAGCTGTATGTTAATAACAGAATTATACTGACGCGCAGGTTCAGAGGATTCACCATTGCTACAGGCGGTTCTCCCTTAGTTGGAGCCCAAGGCTTCAGTGGAAGAATCGCGTGCTTGCAGTTCTACCGCGTGGCGCTCAAGACAAGCCAGATAGCTCGTCGCCGAAAGAGGTGTTTCCGAGGACGTAAGTTTACTGTTTGTGTACTAATCTATTTCTATCTCTTGGTTTCAGTTGATACCTCGAAGGGTATTCAAGGAGCATATAACATTCTGATCTTCACGTTGAATAGAGAGCAGAGTCGATGGAGAATACCCCGTCAGTCCATCGGCTGGTCGGTCGATTAACCGGTCGGTCGGCTAGTCGGTCGGCTGATCTTGTCGGCCACTCCGTCGGCTTATCTGGTTGGCTAGTTGATCAGCTGATCTAATCAACTGGTTGGTCGGCTTGTCGGTCTGTCGACATCCATCAGCTGATCGGTGGGTGGGCTAGTCGGTTGGCAGATCTGGTCGGCTAGTCGGTCGGCTGATCTGGTCAGCTAGTCGGTCAACTAGTCGGTCGGTTGATCTGGTCGACTGGTCGGCCGGCTGATCTGGTCGGCTGGTTGGTCGGATCGTCGGTCCATCGACTGGTCAGTAGCTGGGTCAATCTGTCGGCTGATCGGTCAATCGGCTAGTCGGTCAGCTGATCTGGTCGGCCAGTCGGTCGGCTAAATTGGTTGGCTGGTCAGTCGACTGATCTGGTTGGCTGGTCGGTCGACTGATCTGGTTGGCTGATTGGTTGGCTGGTCGGTCTGTCGACTGGCCAGTACCTGGGTCAATCGGTCAGCTGATCGATCGGTCGGTTAGTCGGTTGGCTGATCTGGTTGGCTAGTCGGTTGACTAGTCGGTCAGCTGATCTGGTCGGCCAGTCAGTCGGCTAAATAGGTTGGCTGGTCGGTCAGCTGATCTGGTTGGCTGGTTGGTCGGCTGATCTGGTTGGCTGGTTGGTCGGCTGGTCGGTCTGTCGACTGGCCAGTAGCTGGGTCAATCGGTCGGCTGATCGATGGGTCGGCTAGTCGGTTGGCTGATCTGGTCGGATAGTCGGTCGGCTGATCTGGTCGGATAGTCGGTTGGCTGATCTGGTCGGCTAGTCGGTTGCCTGATCTGGTCGGATAGTCGGTCGGCTGATCTGGTCGGCTGGTCGGTCTGTCGACTGGTCGATTGCTGGGTTGATCAGTGGGCTGATCGGTCGGTCGGTCGTTTAGTACTTTCCTTGCAAAAAACTGTAGTTAACGAGTTTGTCTTTCTCTTATTCGTTAGCACCTTCAGGAAAACCTAAACCAAAGCCTACACCAGGTGGAAAAGGTAACAATTGTTATTGAATTATCGTTAGTTCAGTAGTATGTAGTATCAATCGACAACGACTATTAAGTTTAGTTCGTTTCTAGAAACAGTCTAGTAATTAAAAAGTTTGACATTCTTTAGCAAAAAACTTGGTAATAATTGCATGATACGCCAGTCATATTGGAAAATTGATACTATTGGATTAAGTTAAACCCAGTAACCACCTTTCTGGACTACAGTTTAAAGTAACCCATTTTCTTCTCCTTTTTCAGTATGCTCCAAGAAAGTTGATATTGTGTTCCTGATCGATGGCTCGGGCAGTATAGAAAGATATGGCCGCGGCAACTTCAAGCGATGCCTTAAATTTGTGAAGAACTTGATCAGCAAGTTTGTGATCGGGCCAGCACGATTTGGCGTCATCCTATACTCTACACGTCCGCGAGTAATCTTCAAACTCAACAGATATCGCAACTTAGCCTCTATAAGGAGAGCGATCAATGGTATCCGGTATCCAAGAGGATGGACGAAGACGGGATGGGCGCTGAAAGTCGCCCGACAGCGGATTTTGTCCGGACGCAAAAGAAGAGGAAGCGCACAGATCGTTATCGTCATGACCGACGGCAAAGCGCAGGACAACGTTTACGGCCCGGCAAGAGCGCTCAAGAGACGCGGAGTGAGAATTTTCTCGCTTGGTATTGGAAAACATTTCAACACACGACAGCTGATTGGCATGGCAACGAACAGACGACATGTTCTTACCGTTAGGTTCAGAAACCTCAATTCAGTTGTCAGAGTAATCAAAGAAAGAGCCTGCAAAGGTATGTTTCTTTTTGTTTGTCTGAATGTAATTAGTGTTAATTAATTTTAATTTTAAACTGTTTTAATTTAAACTATTTTAATTATCTATTTAAATGTGAATTAAAATTAGTTTCTTACAGCTTTTGCTCGGTAATGTAGGAAGGTGGCATAATAGAACTATTTTATGATATGACCGTCATCTTGAATAAATTCCTATAACAATTAACTTGATGAAAATAATAATGTATCGTAGAAAGTTGTGCGCTGTTGTGCAACAAGAACGCAGCATGTGAGGGCGGCATAAGATATATTATGGGATACCCAAGGAGCAGATTTACCTGCGAGAAGCCCCTCTTTCCCCTTTAGAAACCACGGAGAGAAAGTAAACTCGAGAATGGCGGCCAAGTTGTGTTACAGTCATGTTACACCAAGGGGTTATAAATACTCCTTCTTTATGGCCCGATGTATGTCCTCAATTCTTGGCTTTTTACACAAGATTTGCAGCCAAAAAATGGGTATATCGGCATTGGTGACGGCATACACTGATATTAAGGGCGCATTCGTTTGGGATATTCTTATTTCTGGAATACACGGAATACTTTCTGGCCATTCTGCTACCTGGAACAGAATACACAGAATGTATTCCAAGTATTCCGGAATAGGAATAGCTCCCAAACGAACGCTTATTCCGATTTATTCAGACTATTCTTATTCCGGAATAGTGCCAAACGAACGCGCCCTAAGTATCAATCAGCTGCTTCCTTGCTTGTGTATGTCCATAAAGGTTGACATAGCTGGAACCGACAAATCGTTTGTACTTGTCCGCCCTTGGTTACACGTTGTCGATTTTTGGCACAACATTGTCGCGCGAAACATCGTCCTCCCGTGCAACGTCACCATTAAAGATATATATACCTGATACTGGGTTAGTAACGATCTAAAGGGGGGGTGTTGAACTAGGGAACACTAATTCTGTTTTAACAACTAGGCTGTGGTATAAGTAGTGATGTATCTAACTGTGTTGGGACGCTTTCCATTTGTCGGATCTGGCAGGCCCGACCGGTCAGTTCTCAAATGGAATGCGACAACTATCGGAACTGGTTCTGGCCAGACTGACCCTGCTCGTGGATTAGAGCCGCTCAGTTCTCCCGTTCCGTACGGCCAGGGCGCGAGAATTAGGTGAGTTTTGCGGGGAAAAATATTCGCGCGCGCCTTGACCCTTCCATTTGCAGTGGTCAGAACCAGTTCTCTTGGGCCAGCCAGTCCCGACAAAAGGAAAGCGCCATATAAGAGAATCCAGAATCCGGAAATATTTTGTTTTTGAATCTGGAATTCAAAGAACTGAAATCCGAAATCCAGAGGCTGGAATCGGAAATCCAGGCTGTATTCGTGTATTCTCTTACAAGGGGTGATCAATCCTATTTAATGCAATTGTAATTTGACGAAATTTCTTATAGAAACAATATATACGTTAAGTCTTCTGTAGTTTGTCTGCTTGTTCATTCATTGCATTCATATGTTTGTTCCATTTAGCAGTTTATTATGAGTATTAACTTCTTAAACGTTTGATTCTGTGCCACTAAGGTTTCATATCAAAAGGCATTTGCATCCAAGATACTTGTTACCTTTTTGTTTGGCATGAAAAAATTGCTTTTTGCGATTTTTGCGAGATTTTTTGGAAATTCGCAAAAAACGATCCAGCAAAAAATACTCGTGCAAAAACAAATTTGCAAAACCTTTCTAGAAAAAAATATTTTTTTGTCCAAATGTTGCAACTGTTAGCTTTGTGTGCAAATTGTATACAATAATTCAACAACTTTCAGTAACACAACTTTAAAACAACTTAATATTATAACAATCAGACACTTATGTGTTAATAACTCGTGCTTTCAAGTTTAATATGTATTTATAGCGACTGATTTCGTTTGAGTGTGCTAATATATTGGCACTTCAAAACTTAGAAGTAAAGCAAAATGAACAATCACATTTATTCATTCATTCAATCATTCATTAATTTCTTCTAATTAACGATTCATTATCAAAATTTTTTTTAAGTTTGTACACTCAAACGAAGTCTGTTATAAAAACAAGGCGACGCTTAATATGCGCGATGCGAGAGCGCGCAGCGATGCCCTGATGTGCAGCAATTGCCGGAAAATCCCCTTTCCGTTTGTTTACCCCGGAGTATTTCAGCTGGCCACACCTTTACCAGACGTAACACGAGGTCGTATGATCCAAACACTCCTTCTGTCATAGTACACACGTTTTTCGAGCTGTGGAGAAAACTATCTTCTGATAAGGTAAGAATTTGCGGGAAACATTGTTCAGAAACTAGAAATAGACATCTTTTGCCAGACTCAATATTAAAGTTTGGGACGAAACTAGTAAATATAATTTGAGAAACAGACTGTTTCATTTGGCATCCAGAGTGTATACTGGCAATTGCCTCGTAGGATTCGAACCTACGATCCTATGTGCACAAACGCTTGACAGAATAGTTTATACTGTTACGGTACAACCTGTCACAATTTGTAAAAGATAATTTGTGATTTTGCAGGTCCGGGACCGCGCCTTCCACCTGTAAAACCAGGTATATCAATTTTTTCTTAATGTTTCTGATATGTCATCTTATCCTATAGCAATTAGACAGTTAATAATCTAAACGCATATGGAAGGGGTCAGTTCGGACTCCCTCAAGATTTTCAATACTGTTCACGGGTTTGCTCTAAAACTTGGTGTGAATGACATTTAACTTTTTACCGTAATATAAGTGTAGTCACGTACTTGTTAGCTAAAACAATGACATCATATTTTACAAAATCTTTCATATATTTTTTTGGCAAAATTATTTTGTATTTCGATATTAAAAATATCTTTCATATACCTACTACATGTTATATAAATAAATAGAAATGCATATAACTGATTTAGAATTCCAGGGAGATAAGGTCATTAGCTTGTTCATAATCAACTTTGCTATTTTTTTTTTTTGAAAAAATGTAAACAGGCCAAACAACTTCGAAATAACTACAGAAATTTGTTTCTGATTAAAGGACAGTTGCTAAAAAATCTGGAAAAATAAAATCTGTTCAATAAAGTAGAAACTACAGGGAGATCATAACGACCCTCCTTCCTTGCATTCTAGGGTTATTAAAATATGTATGGAATCTAGTAGCTGCTGTTTCGAGTGCTGTGATGCACGACTAGTGCTCAAAATGCCAACTGAAGTCCACCCTCACGGCTACAAAACATACCATGTCAACTTGATCTATCTCACTGTTTTACCTATTTTCCGACACAGCAAAGTCTATTTTCTATAGACACTAGTGTTCCAGAGTATACTTTACTATAGATGGAGTGATACCACGCTAACTTACTGTGTGGTATTCAAACCATCTTTCAGGTCCTCGACCGGCTCCCACAAAGCCTACAGGCCCAGGTATACAACACTTCACATTTTAGAGGGGCTATATCACGGCTATTTAAAGTATTTTGCGATGTATGAAAATCTCCACAAATCAAAGGAAATCTAAAAATAACAGGTTACTGTGGTAGAAAAACACAAAGGAGATGTTCATAAGCCATAAAGGAACACGGATGGTTAAATTTGGGGAAGATTAAAATGGATTACAAACTCCCAATTTAATTTCGGTCCGGGCTAGACATTAAATGTATTTAACTCATGCGCTGTCAAAATTGTGTTTTTCTTGTGTTTAGACACTTATTGTTTTCACTTAATTCAGCTAATATATAATCATTTATCGTTTCTTGTTGTCATGTTGAGCTTACAACTCGTGTTTCATGACTGTAAAGGGGTTTTCCTGCAAATAGCCGTGATATAGCTCCTTTATACTGATCGTTTTAAAATCCTTGAATTCCATAATGCAGACTGATTGTTAGTTATGAGAAAAGGAACTCCTGAGAATGAATCTTTAACGGGGCGCTGAAGTAAGAGATAGAGCTGGTTGCTAAGGAAAATCCCACTCTATGCATTAGTGCTTATGTCACTGTGGGGTTATAATTTCATGGAAATAACTTTCGCTGGACAGAGAAAAGATTGATAGGGTTGATGATGTCATCAGTTGCTAAGGAAAATCAGATCCGGCGTCATGTATTAGTACCTATATCAAGGGATTATAATGGAAATATTTTTCGCTAGACAGAGAAAACATTGGTAGGGTTGATGTGTCCATATCATTATGACGTCACAAAAAGACAAAACTAAAAATAACTTGCGCATATTCGTATATACTGTCTTTAACAAAGTATGAAGCAATATTATCAAATTTGTTCACTCCAGCAAGAATTATTTATTATCGTACAAGACTATGTAGCTGTTTTGCAATGTATTCCAAGAAAAATGCTTCATAATTTTGTTGACTCCACTTTTTGTTGAATAAGAGTTGCATTGTTACTCTCTCTCTCTCTCTCTTAGTCATAATGAATCGGTTATTACACTTTAAAGCCTGGAATTGTCATTTCCATATACTGGTAATAATACCGACCAATCCTTTCTCTGTCCAGCTAAAAATATTTCCACGAAATTATAAGCCCCTGACATAAGTACCAATGCATAAAATGGGCGCTAAATTTCCCTAGCAACCAGCGTTCCCTTTTTCTTCATTGCCAAGTCAAGGAAGTAAGCAAAGAGAAAACAGGGAGGTGAGAGCAAGATGTTGCATACGTTTGGCATTTGAATTTGATCTTTTTGACAAAATAAACTTTCTTGAGTGTATGAGTAAACTTGGATATAGTTAGAAGATTATTTACAGTTATTTTCCTGTTATGTCATTCATTCCTTCATTTTAATTGAATTTTAAATTGGAGATGTATTTTGTCCGATGTAAATAGAGATCATTATATATGCAAACCTTAGCATACTAGATTTTGACGGTTATCTTTTTGTTTTTATTAAAGGCAAAAAGAAGCGTTGTGTTGTCGATATTGCTTTCCTGCTTGACGGCTCTGGTAGCGTTGAAATGTACGGCAAAGGCAACTTTAAACGCATGTTGGATTTCGTGAAATCGATGCTGGAGGCCTTCCATATTTCCAAGAAGGAGACGCATGTCGCGTTAATGATCTTCTCGAACAAAGCGAAACTAATCTTCAACTTTCACAAATACTATGACAGAAGGAGTGTTGACAAACGCATCGACCGCGTGCATTATCCACAAGGCGGAACGCGGACAGGACTTGCGCTAAGACGCGCCGAGTCGCTTATCTTTAATCACTACTCCGCACGAAGAAAGATTTTGATAGTGTTGACAGACGGGGTCTCTTATGATCTCGTTGCTGGACCGGCGAAACGACTGCGCGCTCATGGAGTGGAAATATTTTCGATTGGTGTTGGACTAAAATACAACAAGCGGCAGTTGCGTTTAATTGCGTCCGACCGAAAGCACATGTTTACGTCAAAGTTTGCCGACCTCGGCAATCTGGCAACAAAAATACGCATAATGTTATGCCCAGGTAAATATTCTGGGATATTTGGGTAGGAAACATACAGTATCCATTATAAGTTAGAGTCATGCGCCTTTATTAAGATACAGCGATCATCTTGGATAATAATAATAATAATAATAATAATAATAATAATAATAATAATAATAATAATAATAATAATAATAATAATAGAAA
>JANVCK010190402.1:0-10706 GCA_026546655.1 Epizoanthus illoricatus
ATTGATGGATACCGCAGGACAGTTTGACTGCTTTGCAAGTGGTGAGAACATAGCAACTCGGTCCCAGGCTCCCTTTCATTTCCCCCCTGGGATTTGTAATCGGATAGTGTCCGATTAATGAATTTTCAGACAAATTAATGAATAATAGAGTGGTTAATGAGCCAATCACATTTGAGGAAATTGTAGTTTTTATAATGTAAAAATACCGGCCTCTGATTGGTTAGTTTACCGTGTATTTTTTTGTTAATTCGCGCGATTTTAATTTTAATAAGTGATTTAAAAATTGCTTATTATAAAGATTACAATTTACTCAATTGTGATTGGTTCAATAACGGAATTGTATTTAACGCTCGATTTACTTGTTGGTTCCGAGAAAAGCCAAACGTTTCCGAGAAAGTGGAATTTGCAAGCAAAGATTTCTGAGAAACATGTTAGGTAAACACCACTACAACCAAACTAGACTTAAGAAAATGTAGTCTCGGGAGTCTACGCTGAAATCAGTTCTACAATGTACAGACCCAACTGCTGCCGGCGATGCACAAATCCTTGCAGTTCACAATGCTCTCGCTGTAAAGTGGCGAACTACTGTAGCAAGAACTGTCAGAGGGCTGATAAATGGAGACATAAAGTTGATTGCGACGCTGCTTGTATTGAGAATGAATGCACATCGTGCAGGAAAACCACGAAATGTAACCGGTGCGCAAACTGCTTGGGTGTCTGGTACTGCAGTGTCGAGTGTCAGAAATCTGACTGGTCCAACCATAAATCTGCCTGCCAAACAGTCTCCAAGAAAGTGAGAAGCGTGGAAAGCAAGATACGCGAAAATCATGAAGCCATTAAGATGACACCTGGGTCAGGAAAAATCTATTACTGGGGAAATGTTCCAGCGGTGGATCTGATTAACCTTCCAATGAATGAGGGAACAGCGTACTCAAAGTCCATCGATCTGCTGATGTGTGGTGTGGGAGATCCCCGACATGTCACCTTGTCTCTTGCTTCTTTACCAGAAAGTTACCAAGACAAAGTCACTTTTGTTTTGAACGATATTTGTGCTTGCACACTGGCCCGGACTGTACTGCTGTTGTACATCTTATACAGCGGTAAGTTCACTGGCATAATAGTATTTTGATACAATTGCTAATAACATTTGGAAAAGCAACTGTTCGAGCAATCATTTTGGTACTAGATGGGAATTGGGGTTCCTAGACCGTGGAAGAAACTCGAATCATTTTGCTCTGATTATTAAATAATTTAATTCTTTTCCGGCCGCGCTGTGACGCCTGAATGAACACTGCATGATCTAAAAGAGCACCATTTTAAGAACTAGTCTACACAGAACCTCCGAAAAGGTTTTCTTCAGGCTTTTAGCTGAAACCTAAGCAGGATTGAGAAGAGTTTTGTTTGTAGCTACGTATTAAATTTGGCAATTATAATTGAATTCAGCAACGGTTGAAAGCAGAACGCCATTACGAAGAAACCGGGGGCGGATTTCTTAGTCAAATTTAGTCACAATATTTACGCACAATGATCGCCAAGGAAACATTTAAATGTCTACAATCGCAAGTTTGAAATCATGCAACATAGTCTTCAGCTGAATATAACACATTCATCACCGAGGGTCAGATTTGACAAATGATTTGAGACTTCTTCACCGCCATTTATTTGATCATCACAAAGAGACTTTCTTATGAGATTTTCCACCGCGGTCTGGGATCCCCTGTGTTGGTGGGCAGCCACAGGCCAACCAGGCCCTATGTAAAAAATGTATGTGATCTGACGAAATATAAAATTTTGTATGGGATCTCACAAAATATAAGACTTTTTTGTAGGAGAATTTACATTTTTTCTTAGAAATGTTGCAACTTCACGTGAATTGTAATTGAAATGGAAAATAAACTTACCCGATGCTTAAAGTATTATTTGATCGTATTTTATTTAACAATTAGACAACGAGCTTGCGTTTTCTATGAGTGATTTAATAGTCCACCAGGCGTAGCCGACTATCGTTGATAGAAAACGAAAGCAAGTTGTCTAATTGGTTTAGTAGAAATTTAGCAGTTATTTAAGTAACACTATTTGTCCTTCATTAGGTTCTTCTGATCGAGTTGCTAAATCAGTTACTCAGATTTGGTACTCAGTTCTTCTTGATAAGCACGACTTCAATCTTCTAACATCAGCACTGGAGGAACTTTCTGGAGCTACCAACCTGGGTGAACTGACGCGTGGCGTTATGAACGTAACCGCTGGCCAGTTACGAAGATTGCAGCACGTTTGGAAGACATGGTTATCGCTAGCTCATAAGACGGAGCCTTGGATTGCCCAGGAGAGAAATTCTAGAGTGTCTGGTATCAAACCAGATCCGGAATTACCAGAGGAGCACAAGGAATCCGCAGAGGAGTGGTATAAGGATGGAATTCTTTTGCCTCACGGGAGTAGGGCAGGGCTTATCAAGGAAAACCCAACATTGACGGGATCAACGTAAGTGTCAAATTACCTTTTGTATATTGCCAGATATATTGCTACTCTGCCCTTTGTCTCTATCCTTCTGTATGTCTGTCCCATCTGTTTGTCTGTCTGTCTGTTTTTCTGATGTCCTGTTTCTGCTGTCATCTGTGATGTATCTTTTCCATCTTATTATGTGGACCGATTTATTCAAATCGTTTCAACAGAGAACATTCAAATTACTTTCTCACAGCAATATTGGGTGTAATTAGAGATGATGTTAGGGACCTGTAGATAGAGGTACGAGTACAAGATTGAGTACGAGTACGACTTTCTAATTTCAAACCAGTCACGTTTCCAGAGCCCTCACTCCTCCTTGTTGCCGACCAGTAGAGAAGGAAGAGACGAGATTGGTGTGACACGCGCGCACTAGGTTTGAAAAATCGTACTCGTACTCAATCTCGTATTCGTGTGACAGGGGCTCTCTTTAGGTTTCATTTCCGTTCTAACATACCATTCTTATATTTTGATCCCCAGGTTCTTGTTTGAAGCTAACAGAGGTCCGTTTAGATACTGTCAGCCGCCACGCATTCCACCTTTTACTGGCTGGGACTACCTGGATGTGAAGGAATTCTGCTACTCGCCCTCTTTACAAGACATGTACAGCAGCTATGTGAGTCACGTGATGCAGCAATGCAGACAGAGAGTAAAAGGTAACCAGGCCATATTCCATATTATACTGGGTAACTGTTTAGAGTTAGGGCCATTCCTACCCGCGGAGATGAGATACGATCGCATCCACACGTCAAACCTTTGCGATATTATTCCTCTTGGATATCTTCTTGGCTTGACTAGTCCGCTTCTGAAAACTTCAAACACGCACGCCACCATTATCACCGAGATACTGAACTGGGCGGACTACTATACTCCGGAGAAGCTGACCGAATTGGAAACAACATCCATTGCACCAGTTCCAACTTTCCAGAAACTAGATTCTGAAGGGAAGGCAAGTTTCGTGTACTTTGACGCCACACAGCCGACGTACGAGAAGTCAAGTCCTCGACACGCAGCTCAAAAAGATACCAAGAACCGTAAAATGGGAAACTGTGGCTTGTCAGGCTTTGTCGAATACTGCGACCTAACGCAAGAATTTCTAACATATTTCAAGGCGTTGATGCTGGCATCCTGTCCACAGTCAGCAATGCGCGGCCAAAGGAATGTGAAGGAATATCATCTACCGTCCCTAAAGAAGCTTGCAGAATCATTTGGGCTGGAATTTCGAGATTTTTTGAGGAATGGAAATACCATCATGCCATTTCGCTGGCCAGTGAACTGTCGGAAAGCAAGTAAAATTCGTGGATTGGAACGAGCGATAGAATGGGTTCAACCCAATCACCACTTAGCCTAAAGCAGTCGAGACGAACATAGTGCGGGAACTTTCGTTATGTTTCATTGTGTATCACTTCAGTAGTCTGGTACAAGAATGTATTATGGCAAAGAGGCCTTACAAAGTGGATATGAACGTCTTTAGGAACAGTAATTACGCTGTATTATGTAGAGTATAGTCCTAGACAATTATCTAGTCTTTATGTAACAGTAAACGTCTGATATGTGGGCCGTTAAAGTTAGAAATATGCCTTACAAACATCTCGCTGGTTCCAGTGATACGAATTATTACTTATATAGAGACAGTATTACATGGTAGCGAGGAGATTCGAGGTTTTGTGTTTCGGTAGAAAGAACAATATATCAAAAGTGAAGTTTCTGAGCGAATGAGAAGTTCTGCTATAAGAATATAACATCCATATCATGTTAGGCGCTACAGTCTCATGTTCTCGTTATTTGGCCTGATAACAGATGTGTTCCTTTTAGCAACTAGAGCACGTTTCAGCCCTCGTAAGACGTCTTTACATCCGGGACCCAAGTGGCGTATTTTACATATGTAGTAACTCCTGCGGATGCCCTACCGATTGTCGAGGATTCCACGATAGGTTTCAGGGCCGTAGCTGCTTTAGCTAAAATTAATATTTCAATCCGTTTTCTTGACCAATCTATCAAGAGAAAAACGAAACTGCCACTTAAAAGAGACAGGATGCTATGTTTCAAAACGTGGAGACAGACATAGCTGTAGGCTAGTTTCCAGGTGGTCCACGAAATGACAAAATAATAATGGATAGAAATTAATGGGGTTAAAATCCCCAACACTCCATTTGGCTATGCAAACCGGAAAACGTGGTCTAATGCTTCGCTCAAAAGCGCACTTAAAATGCAGGAAATACTATTTCCGATAACCGGGTTCTTCCAAACACGTTTTTGGGGGAGGGCATGTCTTTAGAGCCTCTAGTAACTTGCGCCTTTGCCTCGGTTAAAGTTTAGTCTAATCTAGCTGTGGCCCTGGGTTTAGTACCTGATTAAGCACTAAACGTCTGTTGTATTATAAATATATAAAATAGGAGATACTGTATTTAGAAAGTTTGAACGTTAAACTGTGTTGCTGACATAAGAAATGCATATAGCGATATAACATTTGTACATATTCTCAACTAAAATATGACAATTTAAATATGTTCTGTCTTCAAAACGCTGATATTAATAGTAAGAATAACGTTAAATTATCAAGTGTTTAAACAAATTTCTACGTTAACACTGCAACACCTTGCACAAAAGAAGAGCAATTCTGGTTAGTTGCGGCTGATGCTGAATCGTTTCTTATATTTGAAAATAATCTTAACAAAATCATGTTGTGTTGCCTGAAGTGGAATTTAGCAAGTTATTACTGCAACCTTGTATGATGCAGTTCACTCTATATTACAGTTCCATTTATTTATATAATTATGGAACAACATATTTGTACACATAGTACATTCTGTGTATCACGTATCATACGTTTTTACGTGGTACATTTGTACATTTTATAGTCATGCATAGTATATTTATGTATATAACACAATCGTGCAAAATATATCAGTACGTATACATAGTAGTTTAGTGCATCGTACATTCGTGCATAGTACATTGGTACATAGTGTATTCGTACATAGTATATTGGTACATAGTATACGGTACATAGCACATTGGTACATGGTACATTGGTACATAGCACATTGGTACATGGTACATTGGTACATGGTACATTGGTACATTGGTACATGGCACATTGGTACATGGTACATTGGTACATGGTACATGGTACATTGGTACATGGCACATTGGTACATGGTACATTGGTACATGGTACATTGGTACATGGTACATTGGTACATGGTAAATTGGTACATTGGTACATGGTACATTGGTACATGGTACATTGGTACATGGTACATGGTACATGGGTACATGGTACATTGGTACATGGTACATGGTACATTGGTACGTGGTACATTGGTACATGGTACATGGTACATTGGTACATTGGTACATGGTACATGGTACATGGTACATTGGTACATGGTACATTGGTACATGGCACATTGGTACATGGCACATTGGTACATGGCACATTGGTACATGGCACATTGGTACATGGCACATTGGTACATGGTACATTGGTACATGGTACATGATACATGGTCAGAATAACACAAGCAAGAGGATATGTTACAAAAGTAAGAAAAGTTTGTTTATTATGCTTTACTTTTTCTACTGTGAAAAGGTAGAAGAAAAACATTTGAGTTCCAAGAAGTTACTTGTCATTTAGCGATCACACAGCGCAGTTGTTCTTCCTCCCTGTATATGGAATACTGTTACCGAGTCCTATTACGCTTACCATATTACCTCTAAGCCCCCTCAAATTAGCCTCATATGGACTGATTCATTAAGCCTCCTTCTAACAAGCTTTGCCAGTCCTAGAGGAAATACTGTAATTCACTACTGAGCATGAACAGGATCAAAATCAACGCAATTTCGTCTGTTCCATGCATGGAACCAAAATAATGCGCATTATATGATAACGAGATGAAACAAGCACTGAACTCGGAAGGGCAACTATATAAAACTATCAAAATGGATCATATCTACAAGAAGTAAGCTACGTATGATGTCTTAAGAACAAAATTATACGGCTCTTTAAAGTGATAAATAGTAAATAAGAAATGTATGGTCCTCGGCAGCAATTCTATAGTTAGCGGTAGGTCCGTTGACGCAAGAAATGCGCCGTCACTCTTTCCCGTAAGTCTTGTCCTATATCTCCTGTCGCCACAGGAGTTGGACATCTCGAATACAACAGTTCTATTGTCGTGCTTCCTTGTCAGTAGGAGCAAGCAAGTCTCATGCAGGTCCTTGAGCTGAGTTGCAGTGCCAAAGTTCTTGGTCCTAAAGATACTAATTAGAACGTCTGTTCCAGACGTGATTTGAACCCACTTCCACATGTTTCTTCTCTTTCTCTTTTTTCTTTTTCCCCTGCTATCACAAACACAACTTGGTAATGAGACGTCCTCGTCGACACAGGTATCAAATCGTCTGTAAATGCTAACTCGCCTGTGTTCTTGAATCTCGACATTGTCCCTATGACCAACAGGATATCTGGGATACTTCACTTGAACCTCAAATATTTCTTTCTCTGGCAATACAATAAGGTCCATAGTAACGGTGTATGTTTCCTTCCCCTCGCGCCTGCGCACTTTCTCGTAGCTGTAACCTACAAGTCTTTGGCATCTTCCAAAGCCGCCCGGCTTACTACCATTTTGGAGGAATTGACTCTGAATGTCATTGTTAAGAAAGCCAAGAGCAAATTCGGCAATCCAAGCAAATGGCCGGTAATTATCCGGGAATTTTTTGTCCCAACCTTCACACTTGCACACAGCAGACCTCTTCATGGTGATATCTTCGCATGTGCGATTTGGTGGAATTGGGGAAAAGATCCCTTCTTTAGAATTCAAACGGGAATTTTGTTTTTCTGGATCACCAATGGACATCATGGCGAGATGAAGATCTAGTGTAGAGAGAAGTCGTTTCTGGTTTGTTATTAGCCCGTGCATTCTATCAGCCCCAAGGACATTCGCAACCCCTTTAGGTATGAGCATAAACAGAAGAGAATCGTAAATTTCCGCGCGACCTTCCATTGTTTCGAAAGAATAGCGAGTTGTCTTCGGGCCATGGTCTGAAAACACGACGGTCAAAGTGTTGTGATAGTGAGCCATCACATACAAATATCTCGCAATGTCTTCGTCGATCTGTTTGATTCTCGTGCCTGATATTTCATGACCGATGTTCAGATGAGTGTAGGAAAAGATAGGAGTACTTCTTCCCGACTCTTTGAAAGCGCGAAATAAGTTAGCGCTATATTCGAGGAAGTAACTTGCAAAGACACGACCGTCATAACATATTCTATTCGGACGATTAAATTGATTAGTGACATTATATTGTTTGAAAACCTCACACGAAATATGCGATAGTCCATAGTCATCTATTTCGTAGGTATCTGCTATGCCTTTGAACTTCCTCCATCTGTTCCGGAACTGCTCTTTGGTAACTGGTCTATTATTCTGGAAGATGTTGTTAGTAAAAAATGATCCCCATTCGTCATACCAGCAACTGTCTTCCTGTAGAGCTGTGTAGTAGCCTTGTCTTCTCAGCTTACCATACAATACGTTGATATCGTAAGATTGTTCTTCATGTTCTTTGTAATCAAAGCCAGTCTTCCCGGACATAAACACTCTCAAATTGTGGAATGTGTATGGAGCTGTACTCTGTAAGAATTCAAAGTCTAATGTTGTAGCTGCCACGTTAGGATCATGAACAATGTTGCGAAGTGTTTGTGCCGTTTTTGGTAACATTCTATAGAAATGCGCGCGTGAAACCGAGTCGAGCATTAAAATGTTCACGTTTATTAAATCTGGATTTTCTTTCAAAAGTTTTCTTGGCACTACAGGCGGAAACAGTAAAATTTGTTTTATCGTTTTGCTGTTATCTTTCTTGCGACATCTTAAAATACCATAGTCAAATCCACTGATTGTATTTTGGATCACAAATTTTACCAGGAAATCTTGGAGTGCTTTATTATTCGTAAATTTTGACCACTCTTCTCTACTCTGTAGAATTCCATATCTTTTGTCGATTCCTATCGCATAGACGGGGTTGTTTCCACAAGGTGAAATATTGCATCTCGCCGTGGTTCTACTGGCTGCAAACGGTCGCCAAGTCTCTATAAACCAACACAGTTTGTCTCCCAAACTTTCGTCGCACCGGAGAGCGTCTCTGTGGATGTGGTAAGCTATGTTCGCTTCTTTACATTCTTCGACCTGAGGTTTGTGCGCAATACAGTCGACATTCTCCACACCCTCCCTGTGTGGCCAATGTGGTCGCCTTAGACCCAAAAAAGGACATACTCCGTCACTGTCAAACTCAACATTTTGACCTTTGTCATTTAGCATTTGCACCAGCGCCCAGCCAGTAATGGTTGGCCCAGTGTTCTGATTGTTTACAATGTGGCTGGTTCTATTTGTGATTTGAGCCTCTTCAATCTCTGTACTGTGATACAATATTTGAGGATTAACTCTTGGTTGCGAATTACCAGTTAAATCTTCTGGGTTTTCACTAGGTACTGAGTTCACGTGATTTATTGAGTAGATTTGATCAGTTCTTTCAGTTCTTTCTTCCTTGTTCTCTTCTTCACCTTCTAAAGCTACTGGCGTTTCGTCTTGATAGGTTACTTGACTGTGTGTTTCTGGTTTGTTTAACTCGTGTGTCGTGGCTGACGTTATTGTCTCTCCTAAAGGATATGTTTTAACTCTACTGTGATGGACTGGAGAAACTGCCAACTTGTTACCATTCACATTCTGTCTATCAACTGAATCAACGCTTTCTGAAAACGAGTATGTTCCCTGCAGGCTCATGCGTTGCTTGGCAGAAACCGCTGATTTGTGTAGAGTAGTCACTGATGGCGTATCAAGCAGGGAATATTGCGGAGCCATTCTCCGGTTGACTGTAACCGATAACTCTTCTCGTGATTTATCCTTTTTTGCCGCTCCTAAGTTACTGGATGCCGTTTGAGATCGCCTACCGACTTCAGTAAGGTCTGCGGCCATTACAGCTGAACTGGTTTGTTCCTGGGTAGAGATGGTGTTCTGTGACTGGAATTCCTGTTTCGTAGGATGGATGTCAGGAGCTTTAGTTATTTCAGAGTCGTGGCCAGGACTTTCTAGATCAAGATTAGGCATGTCGTCAGGCAATAGTTCTCCGCTTTCTGGTCGCATGTTCTCTGAAAATAGAAGAGTGATAAGATATTTCTTAGCTTCGTTTTATCCTAAACTCGTACCCAGCATGCCCAGTCAACTGTTTGGTATATTCGGGGCGGTGTTTAGCCAAAAATCCGGTTGGAAATTTTGGAAACTTTCCACTACAAATAAATGGAAAGGCATTTCAAATCAGTCGGAACGGTTGGAAAGGAACGTGTTCTAGTTGTACAAACTAACCAGAGGAGTCTCGTTTCCAATTCTTACTCTGCAATCTGATTGGCAGCTCAAGGAGTTCAGAATGGGAATAATCGCCATTCTGTTCGGACCGGTTGGAATTTTGTTGTTCCATGTGTGACGTGCAATAAAATATGCCTGATTGCATGACTGATTTCTGTTTCGTTGCCGAAAGCAGCACACATATCCGATAAAGATGTTTTGTATAATATCAGCACGAGTATTCAGCAAACAGGGCGCGTTTTCTTGGCCTACTCCGAAGACGGAGTAACACTTCTTTGGGGGCTTACTCCAGTTTACTACGAAACTGGAGTTACTCTGTTTTACTCCATCTCTGGAGATAGAGTAAAGCGGTGTACGCAGGTTTAGGAGTGCTCCGAGAAAGGAATCCGCGTTTTTTTGGGCACAAGCTAGTGCTTTCGTGACATATATAACTAGTGCCAGGCTGTAAACATTGGCCGCAAGCTCGCGCGGGGGTTGGTAACCACAACAGGATGACGTACACTAGCTCCGTTTTGAGATTTCGCGTTTTTTTTCGATTCTCACTCCAGTTCTACTCCTGTTTACTCCAAGAGGATTACTCCGTTTTCGGAAATGACCAAAAGAATGCGGCCTTAGTTTGAACCGCTTTCATTGGTCTTGCACAATGTGCTTAATTTATTATTACAAGTATACAATGTAATTAAATAACTCATTTTATTATATGGCTGATTAATGTCGCGCGCTGTGATTGGTCAATTTCAGGTCCGAAAGTTGCCATACGGACCTCTCGCTCGCGCTCGGCTGTCATTTGTTTGCGTTTTCAAGTTTTGTTTGGCAAACAAAAGCTCCAAATCATCAAAAAGCCATATAATA
>JANVCK010190513.1:0-10702 GCA_026546655.1 Epizoanthus illoricatus
GAATCAATTAAGACAATTTTCTGACGTCACTGAGAAATCCAATATGGCGGCCATAAAATCCAAGATATCGTTATACAACGTCATAATTGAAATCACTAATTACCATTAGATTGGTAATTGGCTAATTAATTTGCAAAACAACTATCGTGTCCATATCTTTAATAGTTAGGGAGTTACAGGTTGCGGGCACTTTCAGCCCCCCCCCCCCCAGTCAGGGGAACTAAAAAAAAGCTTAGTCTGAATAGGTTTAAGTGAGCAAGAAATACCTGAAATCACGGAGATACAGATAGTTAAACAGATACACAGACAGACAGACAGACATACAGATAGCCGTACAGATAGACAGACGACGGACGTATAAACGGAGGGATGGATGGAAATATGGATACACAGATAGTTCCAATACCAACACAGGCATACACACCGTTATCCCACTGATCTAATGTGTTTTGTAATTCATTATCGTCAGTCGAGCAGCCCAGATCAGCGTAATATGTAATGTCGATAGCTTGCAGCTTGCCATTCTTATCAGTAGCAACCTAAGTAATTGAGAGTGGCGAACGAGAACAATTAGGTTGAGATTTCTTAGTATATTTCACCTGAAAGGATTTCTAGATATTTCAGAAAGGACCTGGAAATTACAGGAATGCCAAGGATCTAAGAGTTTAAAATTCCATGACTTTTCCAATGCGGAATTTCCATCTCCATTTACAAAATTCCAGCCCAAGACATAAGGCCTTTAATCTCTTCTTACGCCGACAACGCCTCCCTTTCTACTGATAGTTTACTGTACATACATATGTGATTTCATCTGATAAAGTGATAAAATGTCTCCCTGTTAAATGCTATTAATATTCAAGTTTCGTACGCTGTACTAATCCTTCGATTCTGATTGGTCTATTTGTGCCACATGATCACGCTGAACTTCGTGACAACAGCGAAAATCATGCGATAAAAAGTACAACGGACTGAAAAGCCATGCGTTATACTTTTTATCACAGACACGGCACAAATGGCTTTGTTTCCTTGACAAATTGAGTTTTTTCACTTTGCTTCGCTCGAGTTCAGCATCTGGCAGCATTTCATGAATGAAATTCGATTTCCTTGCTCTGCAAGAGAACCGCAGCCAGCTGCACCTGGTTTAGTTAGACGCGTGTGTACTGTTTGGTGTTTTTCTTTCAGTATCTTGCAGCGAACTCAACTTGAATATCAATTATGTTGAAGCACTCTTGCTGGTGCTTTGTTGGCGAATACGTGAACTCGTTCAATACGTAACGAACTCGAAATGTCTCGTGCAGTATTCGAACTTCCTCGTTCATTATACATTGAACTCGTTCATGTATTCGCCGACAAAGCACGCGCAAGAGTGCTTTAACCTCTAAGTATTTGTCAAGTGAAACTAAGCGGCGAAAACGAGTCTCTGCACTCCAGGGGACTGGGCAAGATATCGTCACACCATGCACTGGTAGTATATGGGAGAAACATTGTTTATTTTCCACTTTCTTTCTCTTTCTCCCTCCATGCTCTCTTTCACAAAGTTTTCATTTCTCAAAACAATATTCCATGACCTTTCCATGATTTTTCACAATACGGTCTGAAATTTGCATGACCAAAATGAAAATTCCATGACTTTTCCATGAATTTTGCTAATTTTCAAAATTTTATGACTTTTCCAGAGTCCGTTGCAACCTGAGTTGGATTGCTGGCTTAAAAACACGCAGAAAAAGTGTTGCTCTATATAAGGAATACAAGTAATACTACGTACGAGCAAGCCAACTGCAAATACCAAGGATTCAATACACTATACATGTACTTGATACTCTCGAAACATAAACAAACTGTCGGCACTGAAGCGAAAGAGACGAGAGTCGGCACAAACTGGTCGGAACACACAGTTCAAAATTTCATAGTACTGTGCTTCGCGCTTCTGAATTACCTTTTGTCCGGTCCCGTATCTCCTTGTTGCCGACTTGTGAAGCCACAATCTCGATCAGAGCACGAACAGTAAGCTCTCGGTTGCAAATATTTTATTGGACTGTTCAGTTTGAACAAATATCCAACACCAGCAAGGCCAGTTTCGAAAAATATCGTCAACAAAATGTTTTCGAGATTTGTAGTAGTGCTTTAGGTGAAAGTTTATGAACGCTCGACCCGATAGCCTCGTTTTGATGTCTACACTCACAGAGAAACTGCTGGCTCGTTTGACTGGCGGAAGCATCTACGATAACAGCTATTGTACGTTTATTAAATACGATTTCCGTTATATATTAACGATATCCATTTCACAATGTACTTTACCTTGTAAGTAGCCAAGTAAGGACTTCTCTTTCCCACCATTACCATGTTCGTGTTGAAGTTCATCTTCAGTCTCACAGGTCTGTAATCAAATGTTGACGTTATTACACATCTAAGAATACAATTCCAAATTATAAACGTGTGCTCGTGACCATTCAGGACACGTTCTGCTTGTTACGTAGTGTTGTAGGTGTTATTCAACTGTTACGATTCTGTCAAGATTTTAATTTTATTTGTATCAAGGTAATGACATCGTTTGGAGTGCAATTTGGAATAAATCAACACAAGCAAATTTTTCAAAGAGTACCAACATTGCACAAGCTAAGCGAGTGCAATTGGTGGTCATTTACGAGTGGTGATTTATTTCAAAATTGCACGAATCAGACAGAAACAAAAATCGTTATTATAATGTAACTTTATTTTTCTTGCGTAATCGTTTTTTTCTGGACAGCTACGTCTAATTTGCCTTACTTTCTCCTCGATCGAGTACTCTTCTTATCAACTAGTATCTAACCCTAGGCCTTTCAGTGTTGTTCTACCCGCTGGCGGACTCGCACTCGGCATTTAGGTAATTTCTCCACTGGCCAATCAGCATTTGCTACTGCATGATTAGTTGAGATAACATGCAAAACTGAAAAATATTTATCGTGCTTTGTTTAATTCTGAATACGTTCTATTATTTTAAATGTTCAGAATACGGTTTGCGTTGGTAGGGTTCGCACATGGCAAAATTTCGTTTTCCATGACTTTGAAACATGCAAAACAATGTAATTATATGACGAAGAGGGCCGTGTCAGTTATACAACTCCAATCAAGTACATACTGCTGCCAAATCAGCTGCGTTTGTCTTTCTATACACAAATATCTGAAATTCCGTGACTTTCCACGACCGAAGGTCATTTTCCAAATATGGAAACTCTGGTCCAATATTATGATTAAAGTTAAGTTACTACAAAGTGATACACTGAGCAC
Organism: Epizoanthus illoricatus; assembly: GCA_026546655.1. Classification (NCBI taxonomy): domain Eukaryota; kingdom Metazoa; phylum Cnidaria; class Anthozoa; order Zoantharia; family Epizoanthidae; genus Epizoanthus; species Epizoanthus illoricatus. The sequence goes on from JANVCK010190513.1 coordinate 3,268, forward strand.
AGGGAGATCACAACATTATTATACTTACCTTTTCATCACGTGGGCCGCTAGTGCACAGGCCTGGGCAGTCTGATAAGATCCGGTCAATTTGCCACCAAACCCCCCGCCGCATCTTCGAGTGGTGACGTTTACACTGTAAAATATCAAAGCTAAAGTAACTACAGTACAAACTAAAAAGGAAAAAAATGATGATTTCGCTGCTGGGTACCATATGGTCATCTTTTATTATTTTGAAAAGCGTATCTGCCCCTCAACCCCCTCTCCCCCCCAAAGTACGTTTTGTACGCTCGTGAAAATGACGAAAATAATGGATGGATGATCCTTTAGGTAACTGGTAGATACAAGCAGCAAGATCATAATATAAGAAAAGAGGGGAAGATGAGCAACTTTCTAACTAGTCTCTTTTCAACATCTTTCCTTTGATACTTTGTCTTTCCGCAGTACAAAAGCTGGGTGTGACAGTGTGCACAAACCACTGGAACATTCTCAGTAATAATTTAATGATATTACCAAGCAAAGTAAAACTGATTGACAATTTATAGTTTTTAGAGCGGCTATTTTACGGTATGATAAGACAATCTGCTCTTACGCAGTCAACACACCAGCTACATGCTAAAATAACGATTGATATGAGACGGTCAAACATAAATCTGCATTACTCCATACTCAAATCAAACGGATGGCCTGTTTAAGAAGGCAGTTATGATGGATTGTAGCACTGTTTCTGATACGAATTTCGTGTTAATTTGTGTTTCGTCCCTGAACACAATTTATTAATTAAAACTGCTTTTATTTCTAATAAATATTTTTAATAAATATTTCTAATATTTCTAATATTTCTAATATCTGTAAATGTGCAATGAACCTTTCTCAACGCATTTAATCAAAGTTTTGTTTTCACTGGATATAGATTTTTCCGTTGAACATAAGTTTGGTTGACAACATAAAAGACTAGTTACTGAAATTAGCAAAATCTTATGCTCATGACTTTGCCGTAACACAGCCCCTTTAAACAGCATTTCAACTAACTGAACCTTTTTGCAGGAATTCCCAAAATCCTTCCCACAGCTTTCTGCACAGGAATCATGCTTTGTGTTGCACTGTAAACTGTCACACCATCCTCCTCTGGTACGCACAGTGTCACCTGATAAACACAATGACAACAAAATGATATCCTTGAGAAGACAAATCAAATTGGCAGTCTACTATGGTAGTCAAATTGGCGCATCTGTCGATGCATATAAGTACTCTGTCTTTGTTAGGTCCACACCATTGTGGAACAGTTTACCGAATGATACATTGTACTTGCCCATACACACTCCTCCGCAGAGGCTTCCAGTTATTTCTCAGAGAGAAACAGGAAAAAACCAAGGAAAGAAATATGCGCGTGGGGAGACTGGGAAGGAGGAAGGACACGCGGGGAATGATGGGATTTGGGGAAGCTTTGCTTTTTTCCTCCTTCCCAGAGTTCATCGCACGGCTCTCTTCTCGAAGCCTCTGCCTAGGAGAGTGTTACAGGCCCGGCCACTGTTTTGTCATTAGTAAACCTTTATATTTTGCTTTTGACATACTTTAATTTTTGCTTTGTTTTTCCGTTATTAAAACTCTTAAATAGCTTATTATGTCTGTAAAATCATCTGATTAACTGCTGACCAGTACCTGAACTAACTGAGGCACTAAATAAACTGAAACTGGAACTTTCGCTACATGAATATAAACAGCTTGTATTTTTAATACAATTTTGAGATGTGAAAGTAGTATCTATTATTCGATAGATGAATAGATGGCGACTTACAATTTCACAGCTGACTCTCTGAGGTTCTTCATGAAATGTCAATCGCTGTCAAACTCAAAATCAGGCGGAAACAAGTGAAAGTAGACTACAAGTAGTCCCTATTTTCCCCTTGCGATCGTCGAGCGATACGGAAAAAAAAGATGGCGGATCATCTCAGGAGGAAAAATAGACGCTCGATGATCTCACGAGAAAAAATAGGGGCTACTCGTGGTCTAAAGTGAAAGTAATTTGTTTTGGATATGAAACCTTCCAGATTTTTTCTGTCTTAGAAGTGTTACGGTGAAACACAATTAATTATAACACATAATTTTCGGTGCACTGTACTTCTCTCTCATGGTTTTAGTCGTTGTCACTAAATGCCGTATGATCATATGGCATCAACGAGCCAATGCGAATCCGCTAAGGATTTCAACATCTTATGAAACTCGAATAATAATAACTGAGCAAATAACTGATACTAGTCATAGTTAAATGTATCTTTAGAATCATGAAATTACCAATTCTGTCGTACGTAGTCATGCAAGTCCTACGTTAGGTCTGGTTTAGACATCATGCTTTCACCGCACCGAACTAAAATTATTTGAATTAGGCGCGATGAAAGCACAATGTCTAAACTAAGCACAGTGCCTGAAATAAGGTGGCAGGTATGGCTTGGCTTAAAAAATTTGATTTCCTTATAAACAAAACTCAGGCAAAGCCGGCAGTATATTCTCAAATGTTCATCTTTCAAATTTCAGGTCAATATCTTTCATCGTTCAAGAGATATGAACATTTAAAAATTAACTTTTTGGCCAATTCGGGCATTCTGATTGGCCCATTAGGGTCATTTGACTGTTTGGAGGGAAATTCAAAATGTGATTTGGTCATTATTCCTTTGTAATTTAACTGATCACGAGTTAATCTAAGAAGTTCAAACCAAATGGAATTTGTTTGGAGGTTCCGCCGGGTTTATTTGACACTGTTCGACAGCTGTCAATCATTGGGCAATAAACAATTGGTACTCTAAAAAAATCAAGTAACTCATAGAGTTTTGAGTGTTTTTCAATTTTTATTGCAGATATGAACGTAAAATTGCAACTGGAAATTTTTCACCGGAGCCCGTAAAATTTACGAAACGTTATGTAGATTTATGCATGAAAACACAAAACTAGGCACAAATTAGTATAAATTACAATAAATTTTTAGGGCTCTCGTCAAAATTTTCCAATTGCAATTTTATATTCATATCTGCAAAGAAATTTAAAAACTATCAAAATTTATAAGAATTATTTGAGTTTTTGTTAGTTTTTGAGAGTTTTAATTGTTCATTGCTCAATGGCAGTTGTCAAACTGTCAAAATTGATCAAGCCAATTGCAACTTTGACAAAATCAATCTGGTGGACCCTCCAAACAAATTCCTAACCTGAAGCTTGGAATACGAACATTTGAGACCACGTTGACTTACCTCGATTTCGTTATAAGAAAGTCTAATTCTGAAACCCAAGCCGTACTTACTACCTCGAGTTCGGTAAACCCGAGTATATGTATTAATCTCAAATATATTGGTACAAAATGGCAATTAGATGTGGTGCGGTGAAAGCGCGATGTCAATTTGCCCTGTTTCACACTATTACATCAAATGTTTTCTTCAATGTAATAAACAGAAAGTAAATAAGTAAAGGTTCAAGTAAATCATTATTATTAATAATCAACTTTATATTATATGTAATTTCTGTTGTCACATGAACAATAAAATGCAGCAACAAAGTTGTTTCACAGCTTTGCAGGTGTCTGAACCTCCCTGAAATACGTCTGTTTACAATTCCTCCACTTTAATCCCATAATGCAATAGTAACAGGAGTGTTCAAAGTGCAAAATCAAAGGAGTAAATTCAATCTAATCATAAATTATAATGTACAGAAACATGCAAGGTTTTATCTTACTTATGGTGCGGTAATACAAGCAACATTTTCTTCCAACTTGTCGCGCAACAATGTAGCGTTGCAGGTTGGAACGTGTTGTTGCGCGTATTACCACCCGTTAAACAACTTGCAACGCAACAAATCTCCTTGTGCAACAAAAGAAAAATTTGTTGCGGAAAGTAGAAGTCGAATCTACTTCGTGCAACAAGGAAATTTGTTGCGTTGTAAGTTGTTCAAGCGGGTGGTAATACGCGCAACAACAGGTTCCAACCTGCAACGCTACATTGTTGCGCGACAAGCTGGAAGAAAATGTTGCTCGTATTACCGCACCTTTAAAGGCAGAAAAACCGTGACGTAACAGTGCAATAGGGCAGCTCTGAAGTAGTATTCTTTGCAAGAATTGCTTTGTCTTGTCACTGTTCATGCATTAACAAAGGTGGCGTTTCAAACCTTGAATTACAGCAAGATAATACATGCTTTTTTAAAAGTTTTCTACTCTAAAATCTTGTCGTGTTGCTATGGACGATTTATCCCATGATTACGGATGTTTAGTGGTGGCTTATATGTAAAGGTGTTTCTTGTAAAAGCCTTTGTACTTCTTATAAAAGACGTAAATTCAGGGTTCCGGCGTATACGCGAGGCATGGCTTATACATGATAAAATAGAGTCATAAAGTAATAATGCACACCTGTCACAGCTGCATTGCAACTTGGATTTAACATTCAGAAAGCTATTTAATTAAAGAATGTAAAATTTGGTAAAATAGATCTTGGTAATACTATCCGCCCTAGTATTTAATGAAAGTTGAATATAGTAGTGGCTAATAACGGAATACTAAATCAATAGTTGAACTGTCTCACCTGGGTTTCCATATGAAAGTGATGCTGTGATCCAGCCTCGATTTCACCAGAGAGAACGTGAGTGGCAGACGACATAGCCGCTGAGAAATACCAGTAACTGCAGTCATATCTAAATCTGTAGTGTTTGTTCTTAACATCTTAGTTTTATGAAAAATACCACTAGTGACTGGGGCTTCCTGTTTAGGCTAGTGTTTTGTCATAGACCAAAACCAATTGTGGGAGCCCTGCATATACTTTTAAATTTCACGACTTCGTTTTTCAATTTAGGAAGAGTGAGGTTCTGCAAACCATTTTCGCAAGGGTAACAAGACTATTTTAACTATATTGCCTACCGAGTGTTTCTCAAGAGTTAAAATAGCTGTATCATAGACAACTATACACCACACTAACGCTGACTACGATAATTATATAAATTCTTCATATGTATGATAGCATAAGATGTGGTCATATTGGATAATGTTGCACCACAACATGTAAGAAAAAGGTAAGCATAACAAAATAAAAGAGAAGAAAACATCGGCCGACCATCGGAAGAAACAACATCGTCATCGGCAATCATCACCGACCATCGGGAGAAACAACGTCGGCGATCATCGCCGACCATCAGAGAAACAACATCGTCATCGCAAATCATCGCCGACCATTGGGAGAAACAAGTCGGCGATCATCACCGACCATCAGAACAAAGAACATCGGCGATCATTGCCGACCATCAGAGAAACAACATCGTCATAGGCAATCATCACCGACCATCGGAAGAAAAAATATCAGCGACCATTGGGAGAAACAACATCGGCGACCATTGAGAGAAACAACATTTGCGAGCATCGCCGACCATCGGGAGAACAACGTCGGCAATCATTACCAACCATCAGGAGAAACAACGTCGGCGACCATTGGGAGAAACAACATTGGCGATCATCGCCAACCACTACGAGAAACAACACTGACCACCGATCATTGGCAGCAACAACATCGGCGATCATCGTCGACCATCGGGAGACACAACATAGGCGATCATTGCCGACCATTGGGAGAAACATCGTCGGCGATCATCGGTGATCATCGGGAGAAACAACATCGGCAATCATCGCCAACCATTACGAGAAACAACATTGATCGCCGATCACTAGGAGAAACAACAACCATCGGAACAAAGAACATAGGCGATCACTGCCGACCATCAAAAGAAACAACAATAAGAACCAAACTTCATGATTCAAAATGACATATCTAAAGAGCTCGTTCTATTTAATTATTCAAAATGGAAACTATATGAAGCACTGAAGACTCACAAACCATTTACATCTCCTGTGTTGACGTCACCGATATATGGAGGCATGGTGTGGAACGCTTTGGCTTCTACAGCTTCTTTAATGCTGAGGATAGGCGGTTTAACATCTTTGTAGGTCACTTTCACTGCTTGCGCTCCTGCATCAGCATGGTTTTGGGTATCTAAGCAATAACGACAACCAACAATTGTTAGAATAATCATTACCTTACCAGATTTCGTACCTCTTAGGCCGTGCTACAATCAAACTTAATTCAATTTAGACTCTGTTCACACCATACAAAGATTTAACTGATACCTTGAACTTATGCCTCGGCAGTTATTTCGTATTGTACGTTATTGTGTAGATTAATTAGCTTTACATGAAGTAACAGACATACCCTACATACCTGCAACAATCAAGGCAATCGCTTGGCCAGCATGAATGAGTTCTCCAGACGAAAGGACCTGCGAAAGATGTATCAGTTATATAGTGGAAGACCGTGTAATATCCCACGAATCACTTATATTTTCCATACGTACATACACACACGCGCGCGCGCGCATACCTTACCTGGGTTCCCATAGAAACCTGGGGAAAAATTCCATGACTTTCCCATGACTTTTTCATGACCTTATACTATTTCCATCACTTAAAAAAGCGCAAGAGCGGTGTACAAATGCAGAAAAAAGCACATATATATACCTTTCTATTTCAGCCAGATTTCATTTTCGCGACAAATTATAAAACAACAAGAATCAGTTTGGGCAAACACGTTTCCATGATCAAAGTCCATTTTCTTAAATTCCATAACTTTTCCAGAACATATTTTCAAATCCCATGACCATGACGTGGGAATCCTGCTCGAGGCGAATGTGTATTACTATACGAAGAAAATATAAGTGACAAGTAGGATATTCCGCAGTATATCACGAGAAAGCACTGTATATTTATGACTGCACGACTTGTAAAAATATCCACCCATACTACGCACAAAACTGTCTAATAAGATATATATACTTCAGGACCCGGTTGTTCGAAGACAGGGTAACTTTATCCCTAGGATAGCGCTAACCCAGGGGTAAATCTGTTACCCCAGGGTTAGTTAACACCAGGGTAAAATGCTGTTGCTGAAACGCAGGATAAGCAAAGGGTAACTATCCCAAGGATAAATGGAAAGTAATTCCATAATTTAGTGGATAGAAGACAGATTAATTCGAACATAGCACACACAACAACATCAAAAACAGTTCTAATAATGGCAGACAAGCCTTGGTACTGTTGTCAAACTTTAAATGTGTAAATGTGCGGTTTTTCCGTTTCCAGAACAAAAATCTACACATATGCAGCATCAAACCGATCGTAAAACTTGACAAACCAAAACACCACTTCGCTACATATCATCAGTCACATTCAGAACAAATAATTCGATAATTTAAAAAACATAAGTTTCTGCGAAGTGCTACGAAGTGATCATCATAAACGGAGATCATGCAGTTGAGTGACCAGTTTTCAAACTGACATGTATACATGACAAAAAATACCCACACAAACTGAGTTTAATTCAACATAATTTTATTTTGTTTCGTTTGATTTTAATAATAAAGG
>JANVCK010190624.1:0-10699 GCA_026546655.1 Epizoanthus illoricatus
TAAGTCAACTTTATTTCCATATTTACAGCATTTTGAGAAAATCGATATATTTTCCATACAAAGTCTTAAATTATTGCGGCGACGACCAAAACTGCTTCTATAAACTATAAACTCAAATGTTATATACCAACTATGAGCTTGGGCTGCCTGTGGCTGAATTCAAGATTTTTGGCAACTCGCAGACTGGCAACCAATTATGAAGGACACCTTTTTACAATCCTACACTCCTCATCGATCCTCAAGATTTTCAGCTCCACTCACCTCCTCTCTAACTGGCAACCTAAGGTCTCCGATAAACATTTTAGATCAACGGTTCATGTTCACTAATCATTTATTTATGTACGTAATCCTATACACGGTATACGGTAAATAATGAATACCGGGTGATTTGGAGATTGACAAGTTGCGCTTTTATTTATAATTAATTGTACCCAGTTGTACTTTTTTCGACTTTTGAAATTTTTAATATTTTTTGTTCGTGTTCCAGTTGTTCCGACTCGTGTCAGTCACTCGTGTTCATTCGTGTGAGGATTTATGCACCTATCAATGTTAAGCGGGAGGCGGGGGGGAGGGGAGGCCAGGCATATGTGGGGGATTTGATAGTGATTAGCTGCTCGTGGTGGGGATATTTGACTATTTTAATCAAATTCTGACAAGTTTTTACAGCAAATATGTGACTCATTTGACCGTTAACGATTGCCCCAGGGTGGGGAATTTGAACAGAAATCCTTGTCCGAGTTCAAATGCCCGGCCTCCCTCCCCCTTCCAGCTTAACATTGATAGGTGCATTAGACAAGACGTTTTTGAAACCGATAGAATGCTGTACTGCGAGATTTGGCTGGGGATGGGGCGGGACACTTTAGAGTACCTCTGTGTTGATTAATAAAATGCTGCAGCTTGTGTAGTTTAAAACAAATTTTGGTTACAGTTCTGTTCCTTCATTTCGGTTGCAAAATTCAACAACTTTCATTTTGGATAAAATATGACTATTGAAAAAGCTATCTTTTATGAACATACATGGGCAAGAAAGCATTTGACTGGTGCTTCAAGTTAGCGTGTTTCCTCATTATTACCGACAGGTCAATTTTCTGGTTGTAAATTTTGTGGTAAAAGCCAACTTTTGAGGACATACGACTGGTTGGGTCCAGTCACTGAAAATAAGGAGGAGAGAGGAATAGGCTTTCTGTGAACTGCATATCCGTATTCAGGGGCAGACTTAGGGGAGGGGCCGAGAGGGCCGCATCCCCCCCTTTTCGTCAGCAAAGTTATAAGGAAAATGCAGCAGTACATATTTCTTGTACCCCAGGCACACCTTCCCCCCCCCTCCCCTTTGAAAAATTTAGGTTCCGGTCCCCGCTTTCCAAATTTTTAGGTTCAGCTACAGTCCCATTTCCAAAATTTTAGGTTCTGCAACCCCCTTTACAAAATTTTAGGTTTTGCACCCCTCTCACCAAAATTTTAGGTTCTGCACCCCCCCCCTTTCCAAAGCGTTAGGTTCCAGCCTCCACTTTCTTTCTGGATCCGCCCCTAGTATCTGCGACTCTTTCTTTATCGTCTAAAATTATCTTAGACACAAAAAAGTGACATTTGAGAGCTTGCAAAGGCGATGAATGAAAATGCGTGCAGCGCTTAGTAAACAACCTTGTCTAAACACGAGCGGATAAGCACCCCTAATTTTAGATTGTGGTTCGATGTCTCACACCTCGTGCTGACACTCGTACTCACATTCACACTTACATGCTCACTCACCTTTATACTCAAAAGCTCCCGCTTACAATCACACCTCATACTCTATTCACACTAGCGCTGACGCTCACATACACGCTTACGATCATACTCACACACTCACGTTTCACACTTACGATTGCACTTACTAGCTCACGCTGACACTCACACCTCACAGTCACCTTCTATTTATACTTCAGTGCACTTACGCTCTCTCTCTCTCTCTCACACACACACACACACACACACACACACACACACACACACACACACACTCACTCGCCGGCTCACACTCGCACCTCACGCTCGCACCTCACTCACTCGCCAGCTCATACTTGCATTTACTCTTACGCTCACACTCCATTAACACCCGCACTTACGCTCACACACTCACACTCACTCTTTTGACACTCACTCACACTTACGCTCGCACTCACACTCACACTCACTCACAGGCTCACGCTCTATTAACACTCACACCTACGCTCACACGCTCATGCCCCACGCTCACTCTATTGACACTCACTCACACTTACGCTCACACTTACTCACACGCTCACGCTCTATTAACACTCACACCTACGCTCACACGCTCACGCCCACTCTATTAACTCACTCACACGCTCACAATCATTCACACGCTCACGCTCACTCACACGCTCACGCTAATTCTAACATTCACACTTACGTTCACCCGCTCACGCTCGCTCTATTGTAATACTCACACTTACGCTCACACTCACTCACACGCTCATACCTACACTCTATACACGCCCGTACATACGCACACACTCACCAACTCACGCTTATATTCACGCCTTACGTTGACACCCATATTCACACTCACTCAGTTCTCAGTCACTCGCGCGCTAACGCTCATACTGATGTCTTGCGCTCACGCTCGTACTGATGCCTTGCGCTCGAACTCACACTATCACACTTATGCTCACACGTTAACGCTCATACTCACGCATCGCGCTCACGCTCGTACTAATGCGGCACTCACATTTACGCTCACACTCACACGCATACACTCACACACCACACACTTATGCTCACACTATGACGAACACACTTATACTCATACTCACACATCACACGTTAACGCTCATACTCACGCATCACGGTCACATTCATACTAATGCGGCACTCACATTTACGCTCACACTCACACGCTTACACTCACACACCACACACTTATGCTCACACTATGACGAACACACTTATACTCATACTCACACATCACACGTTAACGCTCATACTCACGCATCACGGTCACATTCATACTAATGCGGCACTCACATTTACGCTCACACTCACACGCTTACACTCACACACCACACACTTATGCTCACACTATGACGAACACACTTATACTCATACTCACACATCACACTTACGCTCATAATCACACTCACACACTTATGCTCACACTCTCACACACTTATAGTACGCTCATACTCACCTATCACACCTACGATCACACTTACAGTCACACTCACACTTACGCTCACATTCACACATCACACATAAATTCACACTTATACATCACACTCACACGCTTACACTCACACATCACACACACACACACACACTAATACTCACGCTCACATATCACGCTCACATATCACACTTACGCTCACACTCACACACTTGAATGCGGGACCAGCTGATATATAGTTTGAAGTAAAATAAAATAAAATACACTAACACATTAACACCAATGATTTCCATCCTGAAACTGTACGCAAACAACACCGTCATCATTGTTATTCAAAGAGGCCTACTACATCAAAACCATGAATCCGGCAATTAACACCGGTCTGAAAGACAGTCGAGAACTATACTCATTCAAGTAAACCTTACTGGCCGTACAGTCACGCTCACATGTCACACTTATACTCACATCACACTTATGCTCACACTCACTTAAACGCATCACACACTAACACATCGCACTTCCGCTCTCTCACACATTTGCTCACACACTCATACGCACGCTCACATAGAGCACCATACTTCAGGGCAGTCACGCTCCCACAACGCACACACATCTCACACGGCCACGATTACACTCATGCTTCGTGCTCACACCCATACTTACTTTCAGTCTCACACACAAACTCGTACTCATACTCACACCCACACACTTACACTTAGCGCTCACACATATTACACACTCACATTCACTGCCACATACGAATCAAGGGCAGACGGCAGGCAGAAAGAGGTAAGGGCGAAAGATAGAATGCCCATTGCTCTTTGAACATTTACTTACATTGTATATAGCATTTTGAAGAGAAACACGCTATTTTGAAATTTGCACTCGTGTAGCCGCGATAAAGGAAAACAACAAACATTTACACTTATCAGCTACAAATTCTGGGTCAGTTCAGAAGCAAAACCATAACGTGTCTTGAAACCATTATTTCCTGTTTTGCCACTGGAGTAGTATGAATGTGTATTATCTATCGTTTGTTATTTGTCAACTAGTTTTCTTGGAAATTTGACTCGTTTCTTGTTTTCTGACCCCCAGTCGTTCTGCGAATTGTTGTTATTGATTACTTAAGTGTTGATTTGTCTTTATCAAGAGCTGAAAGTTGTCATATTACTTCGTTTCGGGTTTAAACATCGGGAACTATTATTGTATAGTTGAGGTAAAATCAAGTCACTGACCTTGCTAAAAACAGTGGGGAACTTATAATTGCGCCTGATTAAAACTGAATGGACCTAGTGCATTATGATGTTGCACATCAAGTCGTTTATTCTGTGATTACTGCATATACCACAATGCAATCGGTTCCGGTAGTCACGCAACAAAAGATTGTTGTACGTCATAAGCATAAGGTGTATTAATTTTGAATTTTAGAAGTCATTTTATAAACTGGCAAACAATGATTGTTTAAGATGTGAAGGATATCACCCATTTTTTAAATTAATTTTGCACTTTAAGATCTAGAAGGTGTGACTTTACATTGACCTGTAAATGCGAGAACCAGAGCTGTTCACTATATTGTCGCTTAGCGGCTTAAAACAGGGTAACGCACATCATAATAATACACAGCATGCGACTATTTTATGGCTCGTTAATATCTGTTATTAAATTTCAACTAACCTCTGGTTATCTATCATTTTGATTGGTTCCACAACTGATACCTTAAGGTGACTATTATTCGCGGAAATCTCTAAATTAAATATCGCTAAATACATGTACAAGTTTTTCAATAGTCTTTCAGTTCAAAGTAGTCAATACCTTTTCTTTCTCAAAACTAAAGAAATCGCTAAATGAAATAGTCGCTAAATCTTCCTTAGAAAAATTCGCTAACTTTAGTAGTTGCTAGTAAAAGTAACCTTAAGGCCGCCTTATATATATAGAAAACAGCTGTTTCTTAAAACTTAAGCAAACAATAAATTCCTCCTGTTTTACACTAAATTCCGATAGGTTTATACAATATTAAAACGGAAAAAAAAGCAATTTTTGACTTGGTATTCAATAAAACATTATTCCACTCACACTTGTTGGATATGAGATGGTTATAGCCAACTCGGCGCTGCGAGCCTCTTTAGCTATCTATTATCTCATATCCAACGCGTGTTCGTGGAATAATAGTCAACCAACATGTAAATATGTTACACAACACGACACATGACTCCAAGGAGATTTTGCATCATTTTCTGATTTCATTTCTTGAATAACACATGAAGAATATATGTTGTACTTGTTGCTTAATAGATACGGTCGACTAAGAACATGGGAAAGGGAAATACGGAACCAACTAGTAGAGTCCAATGACAGTTACTACAAATACCTTCATTAAAATTGTGGTAATGCAATAAATGATTTGCCTTGTACATGTAACTGTCACGTGTCAGCGATTGATGAATCTTATTGGCTCGCGCTAGGAGCCGCTTAAACGAAAATTTTTGTGCTTGGTCGCTGTAGCTGTCGGACGTGGATTCTCGTGCTCGCGAGTTGATTCATCACCCTTGCGAAATATGTAAATGGTAATATGTTGAGCTCTCGGGATCAACCTATAACTTATTACTTAGTCTCGAACTGTAAAGGACGATTTGGTCTTACCGCGAAAACTAAATCTGTCTCTTTTGGATATATTAATTACTTCTGTAATCATGAAGTCTAAATCGAGATTGTTGCAAGACAAGCCCAATGAATCGCTTCGCTCAACCACAGCCTTTATATTTGGCCGCCATTTCCCCCAGCTTCTACAGCTATGCGACCGCTCCTTTTAAGCAAAATGTTATACGTGACAATTACATGTACAAGGCAAGATAAACTGGAATGCATATTGACATTATCATTACACCCAACGTTTGTTTGCATGTCAGTTTATTGACGACCTCTGAAATAAAGTAAAATATAAAATGCTTTCGAAATTTGGGATCTAAATTTAATTGCTCGAAACTTCTACCGTTTCGGAATAACACAGGCATCCACCAGGGCAGAAATTGGTTTGTAAGTAAACTTTACTGTTTCTAACACTTTGCAGTGTTCTTTAGTGAATACGAGAAATTTGAGAGCCAAAGATAAAACAAACTACATTAAAGCAATGCAAAGTATGAAAGTGTACGTGTATGTAGTTCCAAGTACTACTACCATGCAATAGAGAATATTGAACATTTCTATTAGACAGCCACCTCTAATAAGTGGCCGCAGCCACCTTTGTGCCGTCCCAACGAGTGATTTCTTATTGTTTTGACCTCTATGAACGGTCAGGAAGAATTTAGTATGGCCTTTTTTGCCCAAGCTGCAACTGACAAAAAAGACGAAGCATGAGCTAAATTCAACTGTACACAAACACACTGGTGTTATATCACTGCAAACACAATATCGGCCGCCAAAATTTTTTCTAAAATTCGCTAGACGTATTTTGAGGTAATTTGAGTTGGGACCACGACCAATGCCAATTTCTGGTGTACATTTATTAAGCGGCCATCCTCTATTAAGCGGCTACTTATAATTGCCCACTCCCCAAGACTGGCTGCTTAATGGGGGTTTGACTGTACTAATTATCGGATAAAACTACTTAATAAATCATTCACATATGAGCTTACATCACAGGGTTCTATCTAGGATTTTAATTGGGGGAAACGAAGGTGTGATAATTTTTTAGGGAGGAAAAATAAGGTATGGTAGAACCTACAAAGGAATTCTGTGAACAATTCACAATTTTTTTTGGGGGGGAGTGTTGGGGAGGTCACCCCCAAACCCCTGTAGATAGAACGCTACATAAATCCTTCATGCTCTATGATTAGCTTATGACGTTAAATTGACACACAATATTATCATAATATTCAACTCCTCCCAACAACGGAAGGAAACATACAAAAGAAAACGTTGCATGACGTTGTAAAATAACATTATCATCAATATACGCGGCCAAAAGCAAAACTACCCTCTTGAAAATTGCACAGCTGATGGGCTGCAAATTCCGAACCACAAGGTACCTTGTTACCTATTCGATTCACCTAAACATTTGTTGCCTAATTTCTATACAAACTGACCTTGTGTACTGATGATAATGCTAATAACATAACTTTTGTAGTGTAGTGTACCCCTTGGGTGGCAAATGGCACTACTCGGGGCGAAAATAAACGGTATGGCCTCCAAACGTCATGTTACTGATCTGATAAAAATAGCTGTTACAATAGCATTACACTAACGATTATATTACAATAATAATGACTGTGTTACAACTTCCTAAAAAGTCGCTTTAGATCCATGGCAACACTCAACCAAATTATTATAAGAAAAATGAAGGTGCATTTGCAACTGCCCTTTGATGGAAATACTTTCGCAGTGTCAAGTTTGTTACTTTTTACTATTATTACCTGTCGCTTAACTTTTTTCTTTTGCTATGGTGTATTAATCCTTGCATCCTCCACTTTCCTAATCTCTTTCAACATACGTCAAGACTGTAAAGTTACAGAGTAGTAGGTTGCATTTTTGGATGTGCCCGAAAATTTCACTTAGTAACTTCACACACTGAACACAACTGTCCCGTGGAAAGAGGTACTAACATGATATAACATGAACTGCGTATTATGCTGGCCATAACTCCGAGGTCTTTCATCAATGCTGTGTGTTCTCAGATACACTGTTAAATGGGTAGAATGTCTGGTCTACTGTAAATGACCCACCAAATGGTCGCAATAGTAAAGCTTCTACTAGCCTGCAATAAATCCAAAAGAAACCGCTGTATGACTCGTCACAATGGTTGCAATGGCGAAGGTTTCTAAAGTGCGTCATTTAGATGCTTATGAATAGTCCTACGTCCAGAGTATCCAAGTCACTTGTCACAGCTGTTGCAATGGGAAGGGCTTCACCGGTGTGTGTTTTTAAATGCCGTTTCAGTTCAGAACATGTTCTAAATGACCTGTCACACTGGTCGCAGTGGTAAGGTTTCTCACCAGTGTGAGTTCTTAGATGTACTCTCAATCCAGACAAATCTTTGAATGATTTGTCACATTGGTTGCAGTGGTTAGGGCTTTCACCAGTGTGTATTCTTGTATGCACTTTCACTTGCCAGGAAGTCTTAAACGACTTGTCACAATGAGTGCAATGATAAGGTTTCTCACCACTGTGAGTTCGCAGATGAGCTTTCAATTGTCCGGATCGGTTAAACGACTTGTTACAAATGTTGCAGTGGTGAGGTTTTTCTCCAGTATGTGTACTTTGGTGCATTTTCAGTTCTGAAGTCCTTTTAAATGACTTTCCACAGGCATCACAGTGGTAAGGTTTTTCGGAAGTGTGCATTATTTTGTGCCGTTTCAATCCAACAGAATCTTTAAACAACTTCTCACATTGATCACAATGGTAAAGGTCTTCAATTTGTGAACACATGTCTATGTGTGTTCTTATATGCCGTTTCAAATCAGAAGAACGTTTAAATGACTTGTTACATTGATTACAATTGTAAGGTGCTTCGCCAGTGTGCACTCTTCGATGAACTTTCAAGTCAGATGACATTTTAAATGACTTGTTACACTGTTCGCAATGGTGTGGTCTCACATCAGTGTGTGCAGTTCTTAGATGACTCCACAATCCAGAGTGATCTCTAAATAACTTTCCGCATTGATTGCAATTGTAAGGCATTTCCCCAGTGTGTATTCGCTTATGCCGTTTCAATTCAGAAGAAGTTGCAAATGACTTTTCACATTGGTCACAGTGGTTAGGTTTTTCACCAGTGTGTGATCTTAAATGCACTTTCAATGCAAAACAATCTCGAAATGACTTGTCACATTGATCACAATGGTAAGATCTTTCACCTGTGTGTATTCTTAGATGTCGTTTCAAATCAGAAACAGCTTTAAATGACTTTTCACATCGGTCACAATGGTGCGGTTTTTCATCAGAGTGTGTTATTCGATGATATTTTAATTTAGAAGGTATGTTAAATGACTTGTCACATTGGTCGCAATGGTACGATTTTTCATGTCTTTCATTAATGTGTGTTTTTTGATGCCATTTTAATTTAGAAGGTCTGTTAAATGACTTGTCACATTGGTCGCAGTGATAAGAGTTTTCATCAGTATGCGTTTCTTGATGTCGTTTTAACGTAGAAGGCAATTTAAATGACTTGTCACATTGATCGCAATGGTAAGGTTTTCCATCAGTATGTGTTTTTTTATGCCGTTTTAACTGAGAAGGTCTGTTAAATGACTTGTCACATTGGTCGCAATGGTAAGATTTTTCATCAGTGAGCGTTTTTTGATGCCGTTTTAACGTAGAAGGCATTTT
This sequence comes from Epizoanthus illoricatus, assembly GCA_026546655.1. Lineage (NCBI taxonomy): Eukaryota > Metazoa > Cnidaria > Anthozoa > Zoantharia > Epizoanthidae > Epizoanthus > Epizoanthus illoricatus. The sequence continues at coordinate 9,485 of JANVCK010190624.1, forward strand.
AAATGACTTGTCACACTTGTTGCAAATATATTGTTTTTGATGAGAGTGTCTTTGGTTACGATTTTCTTTTGCCTGTGTTTGGAGATGCTCAGCCAAGTCGGCTAAGCAAAACAACTCTTCATCCTCGTCATGATCAGAGGGTTCGGTTTCCATAGCTTTTCTACTGTCGTGTTCACTTGAGGTGCCTGGCTGGTTCACTGACATCTCATTCAACTCTTCATCCTGGTCATGATCAGAAGGTTCAGTATTAACTTGCCTTCTATCGTGTTCACTTGAGGTGGCAGGTGGGTTCATTGACAACTCATTCAACTCTTCATCCTGGTCATGATCAGAAGGTTCAGTTTCAACAGCTTGTATACTGTGATGTTCAACTGAGGTCTGATTCGCAGACATCTCGGCTGTGTTACACTGTGAAGTGTGGCCGTCTTGGTGCATTTGGAGAGTATCCCATGCTTTTAATGTGCAGTCCTCATCAGCAATCTTTTCAGTTTTGATGATGGTGTAGCAAGGCAGAATCGCATTCTGTCGGTTTTCCATTTGCCTGACATTAAAATGATTTGATCTAGGAATTAAAGAGAAAACTTTACAATAAACCTGGTGTTCTTTTAGAAACCACTAAAGCAAGTCTGATCAGAATCTAGTTACTGTAACAAATAGATTACTCGTACAGTTGTATAGTGTTTGTTGTTGTCAGTAATGTTGTCGTTAATGACGCAAGGAAACGCCTCAACCCACATGCCTATTATGGCAACCCACTTTCTTCATCATTGCAACCATGCATCCATCTATCTGCACATGTTCAAATTGGTGGGAAGGAATAGCTGCAAAGGGGCAACTGCTGTATATAGTAGTTTTTTGCCTTCTTGCACAAGAAGTGTAGAGTGGAAAGTAAACCTATTGAGGGACGCTTTTATATATTGCCAAAAGTTGTAATTTTAAAGGGGACTCTCAAGTACAAGAAATGACCGGTTGCTAAGGAAAATTATAACTCAGCTTCTTCATTATAATTTAGGCTAGGGGATTCTAATTTACGAAAAATATTGTTTGGTGCACAGAAAAGAGATTGGCGTATTTCATGACATCATCGTCTTCCATATATGGAAAAGAAATTTTGCAGCTTCAAAACTTAATAACGCATTTGGCTTGAACAACAGAGAGCAGCAAATATTACTGTTGTTCAACAAAAACAGGGGTTGAAGAAAAGTATGAAGCATT
>JANVCK010190845.1:0-10698 GCA_026546655.1 Epizoanthus illoricatus
AATCCCTAATTTACAATTATGTTAGAAATTGAATTTCAAGATATGTTAAAATCTAATTTACAATTATATTAAGAAAATCTAATCTACAATTATGATTGAAGGTAAAAAATATAATAATAATAACAAAAAATAATTACAAAGCTAGCAGGTAGTTTTTGGTGTTCGAACAGAAAGTATAATAGCTCGTAATGTTTCTAATATGTTCAGGCAGTTTATTGAAGACTTTGGCGGCAGAGTCTCAAAAGGTTCCTGCCTCTCTAGATATTTCAAGTGTGATGGCCGAGGAGGACCTAAGATTATAGCAGGACATTTCATGCAATTTAAGTCTAACATAGTCAGGCCAGTTTCTATCATGCAAGACCTTAAGTATGTGTCAGCTTTAGGAGACTTAGGTCCCTTCGTTTACTTATGGAGAGCCAGTTCAGTTTGTGGAGGTCTTCCTTCTTAGCATATCTCCCAAGCACATATCCCGCGCAAGCATTTTGGACACATTGTAGACGCTTCTGCTGATACAGAGGTAGAGGATGGAAGACTACACAAGCATAGTCGAGTTTCGAGAGCACTAGACTCTCAGCCATTTGCTTGCGCACATGAAAGGGGGCCAAGTTCTTTAACTTCCTCAAGATGGCCAAAACGCCATAACAGGAGGACAGTAGGGAGGCCACATGCTCATCCCATGTGAGATGCTCGTCCAGATGGACCCCAAGTAGTTTGGTGCAGGGAACACGCTCGAGTGGACTACTGTGACAGGACACTGGTGCTGCGAAATCACACTGCTGGTGAACGTGTGACATTTTATGGCCAATTTGAATACAGTGCAATCCCATTTACTTTCAGAAACTATCCAGGGAAAGCTGAGAACAGTTTGAGTTATCAAAATTATGAATTATTAAACTAACTTAACTTGATTTTGTTTGAAAGTGTTTCAGTGCCAGGAGTATTTGACATGAAGACATGAAGAACTCATTCAGAAAACATGTACCTTGGAGCCAGTTGTATGTGCAACTGTGGCAGATACTCATTTTAATTTTAGTTGTAACAAATCATTTTTCAGAGCGATCAGGAGTAAATTAGTAAAGCAATGACCTGAAGGGAGAAAGAAGTTAGTTTGAGTTGGCAGGAAAGTTGTGTTATCACAGGATGTTTCATGTATGTACTAGGAGTATTTTATATAATAGTGTCAAAAGAAACATACAGATTATCACCAGTTCCTACTTTTTTCCTGTTTAGAATTCAAGATGTGTGCATCATTTTTGCCATTATTGTTGTGTTCCTGCTGTTCTTCAACACATACATCTTCCAAGCTGGTCTGGTGTCACTCCTGATAAGGAAGTTCAAGACCACTATCATAATCTCAATCCTGTACCTGGCCTTGTCAGTTGGTCTTCACGTCTGGACAATGGTGAGTGTAGGGTGGGCCATCTTTGTTTGCATTTTTGCTCATAATTTAGCAAAATTACTGATTGAATTAGTTATCCATGGGCATTAATCCATTGGGCTGGCCTCTTGACTCTTTATTGGTGAACATGCAATAAATTAAAAATCATGTACTTGTCAATAAGAATAAGCTAATAGCAGTATAGACATAGTGGTATATATTTTTGTGTTGTTGAATTCTCCCAGCTCATATTCAAACTTGATGATCATCCAGGTGAAGGAAAATTTGTTATACATTGTAGGTGATCTATTTCTGATTCTCATAATCAAATTGCCCAGCAGGACCACTAACTCCAGCACATCAGTGGGCCCCCAAAGGATATTAGTTGTCCAGGGGTACCACTATTGTGATCAAACCCTAAATTTAATGTTATCATACAATTTCACAATCTATGTATTTGATTTTTTAACAATGGAACGAGTGAGTATGAGAGTGCATCCTTTCATCCCCAAACACCATAATGATGTGTTACTAACTTTTCCTTTTAAAAATACTGCACTCTTCAATTTTTATATTATAAGCCAGGTTTGGGCAAGTTTTGTAAATCATAAAAAATTGGTATCTTTATTTTTATTACTGACAGATTTACTCTACGTAATATTTTGTCATTGTTTCCTAAGGACATAACCCTTTGGGAGTTGATAAGCTCTTGCTCTTGCTTGATCACCAGTTGTCACTTGTTTAGTGCACATTGTGCAACATGACATCACTAGTATATAGATTTACAACGAGTGAGAGTCATTATACTTACATGTATTAATGCATGCAACTAATCAATCAACTTGTACACTGTAAGAGTTTTTATTTTTCAACTGACTTATGGGGGTTGCATTTACTAGAATTGAAGATATAGCTTTCCCAAAATTCCAGATATTTCATGACTGGACATCTGGTAATTGACTGCTAGCTAGCTAGCAGGCTCCCTTTCCCTTGTGTTGTAACGTTACTTACTATGTGTGAAAGAATGAGTACCAAAAAGAAATAATATGCAGAAAACTATAAATAGCATTCTGTTTCAGTATTCTCTTTCATTTATAGACTGATCCACAGTTTGAAAATTTACTACCCCCCCTGGTCAATTTCTCTAAAGTGTCTAAAATTTAAGAATTCCCAAGGGAACTTAATCAAGCATTATGCATGTAATCACATGCACAATAAACACAACATCTATTGCAACAAGTAGAAGTCATGTTACTTCAACTAACAACATTGAATTTTGTTGTCAGTGGTACAAGTTTGTTCATGACAGAAAGGTAATTGACTGCAAGCAGGCTACCTTTCCCCTGTGCTGATCATAAACAGTCACATTTAGAGCTGCGACAATATACCATGATACCCATATATCGCAATATTTGTTTCCAGGATACAAATATCAATATTGAAACACAATACCGATACAAGCACAATACATTTACATGTTATAAAATTAGTTGTTTACGGACCTGCTGGTCCAATGTTCAAGAAATTAAGAAAAGAGAAATTTATCATTTCAATTTTATGTTCACAAACATGAAATAAGAAACTGATTGAACAGCATGCAGCAGTGCGTGTTGTAAACAAAAAATATTTGATGGCAATTAACAGTCACAAATCAAGAAGTAAAATGCATGCAAAACAAGCATTCAGATTTACCTTTATTTTGACCTTGTAGGTTATTTTGCCATTTAGAAGCTTTGAAAGCTATTCTTAGCTTTTTGCTAGCACTCTCACTTCATTCTGAGGACAAGATAAGGCATTTTCTTCTCTCAATCATTCAACTGTTTTCCTCCAATCATGCACGAGGTGTAACTAGTTCCAGTCTCCCATATACTGGCGGAGCAGATAGATGCCTTGCAGTTATTTTCCTCTTAAATTTGAGGAAAAATGGAAGATATACAGCTGTATAAAGCACCTCAAACATCCAATGTTTAGCTTTCATAATCCAGTTGTTGTATTTATTTTTATCCCATGCCATAAAAAATACAGCTAATCAGAAAGCTGGAAAGCCATTGCATATTCTGCGACATGCAATGGGTAGTATTCCACCGATATGTGTATAATTATTCTTGATTTACGTATATCATTCCGAAGATTGTCTGAACACTTTGGAACATCTCTAAACATTTTCTAAATGCTTCCAAAGATTTCTTGCCTTTAAGGAGATTTCCAAACACTTCCGAGGATTTCCCGAAGGTTTTGCAAAACTCTCAGAAGATTGTAAAAATGCATTTTAAACACTTTCCGAAGGTTTTCGAAAATTTTCTGAAGATTGTCTGAAGATTTCCAAATATTTCCGAAGATTTCTGAAGATTTTTAGAAATTTCCAAAGATAGTAAAAACTATTCAGACATCTTTATAACAATTTCTGAAGACTTCCAAAGATTTTCCAAACTTTTCTGAAGATTTTGGAACACTTTCCGAAGATATAGACATGGGATAAAGTAGTTGTGCAATGCTTTCCCGTGGAACATGCTACTTGTGTGTATATGGAAAAATACAAGTGACGCATGGCATATTGCACAGTATCCCACTTGAAAGCATTGCAGAACTAGTATGTATTTAATTAGTATCATTATTATTTTATATTTTGAATAAATAGTAAATAAATTTAATAATTTCAAGATTGCTAATGTCCTGGCCCTGGTTGTTCAAAGAGTGAATAGCACTATCCAGCAGATACATTCTTATCCAGTGGATTTAAGTGCTACATGTAACTATTTAGCATGTAAGTACATGTATTTATCCACAGGATAGTGCTATCCACCCTTTGAACAACTGAAGCCTGGAAATTACTAGAAACTAGTTCAGTCTGCAGAATTATGAGCACTTTTTTCAGAACTTCATCCCCAAATGTCCAAATTAATTTGAACTCAACTAAGATGTTTATTCAATAAAAGCAGTTGCATTTGACAGACAACTCACTGAAGTTTGTGTCAGTCACTAAATTATTCTTGTTTTTTTTCCCCTCCTCTGGCCCAAGATTTTGACCAAGAAAATTTGTAAGACAACTAATTAACTTGACAAGGCTTTATAAGAAATTTTATTATTTATTTTTCTATCATTATTTTGGTCTTTTTCCAAATGTACATGTATGTATCGTATCGGGTATTATATTGTGACAGCTGTATCGAGATATGTATCGTATTGTGAGAAAATGTATCATTGCAGCCCTAGTCACATTGAGAGAATCTGGAGTCTGATTACCAGAAATTCAATAAAGCCCAGACCACTGTTAAAGAGATGATACATGTACCTCTAAGGAGCAAGTTTTGTTTGTAACATTACTTTCATAGTATGACCTGTGTGAAATCCACACTTTGAAAATATACTCAACCCCCCTCCCCCCCCCATTCCTCTGAAGTGCCTAAAATGTAGGAAGCCCCTAGGGAAATTAATAGAGGATTATGCAGTATTATCACATGCACAGTAAACACACTGTTGGGATAATCTGGAGTCTGAATGCCTTACCAGCAGAGGGGAGGGGCATGCTGACAGTCTTGGGGTGTTAATACTGTATACATGTGTGACATTTCTTTTGAAATGAACCCAAAATGCAATATTATTGCACAGTGAATTGCCATTTTAATTACTGAGCACTGCAGTAGCTTTATTGAAAAGAACACAAGATAACAAGCAGCTTTTTTTACTCACTCTGCAGACCATGAAGTGGGGCATGCCTAGAAATTTCATATGGAATGAGCCATATCAAGCTCTGTTTGTCTTCCAGAGAGTAGGTAAGGGTCAAACATGTTTGTTTGAGTTATAATCAGAAGCAACATTAGCTGAGACCTGCTACCACTTTGACAGGAACACTGTACAACACAACACAGTGTAACACAATAACAATGACAATATAATACAGTCAACTCTTTAAAAATACTCTGTACTGCTATATAGAAGCTAGTGTCAATAAATAAACTTTAAAAAATAAACAACAAATAAAACAACAAAAAACAATACAATACAATACATGAATACAATACAAGACAAATTATGTAATACTAACAGTACAAAACACAATACAATGCAATGCAATGCAATGCAGTGCAATACAATGCAATACCTACAGTAGCAATATTAATAATGCAATACAAGATTTCATGTACTTAGTTTTCTTTTCATATGTGTTCAGATACATGATTGTACAGGTCACTTGAAATCAGCCCCAGGCTGGATTTCAGCCCAGTTGAGGAATGCTGAGATTACATTGCAATTATATTGATGAAGTTCAGCCCAGGCACAATTGAAAACACAGTGATTTGACCCAAAATACTTTGATGTCATTGTGTTTTAGTTTCAAATACAGTCACTGTGTATGTCCAAGTTCAGTTTCAGCCCTTGGCTGAAGTTTGATTGCAATCACATTACAGGCCAAGAATTCCAGATCAGTTAGCTTACAGTCAAACCACATCACATGTTTCCTCCAAGAATGTACATGTAAGAATGAATTCTGTATCAATGTTTGAGACTTGATTTTGTTCTTCAGTTTCAATTTTCCAAATTTGAAACAAATAACCGAAAATTGAATAATGAATGTCGATTTGCAATCCATTCAACCATTCTCCTTTTCACACCAAAAAAAAGAAACAAGATCTTCAGACATCACTATTTTTAATGCCATAAATGAAATGCCTGGCGAGCATTGCTGTATAACAGATTTCCAGTGTACATCGTACTCCTATGCCATACCTTTGCACTTCTCTCCTTGCCTTTGTAGCAGGGTTTGTATGGGTCATGGAAAATCTGGAAAGTCATAGAATTTGGGAATTTCATTTTCCAGGCCTGGAAAGTCATGGAATCTTGGTTTGGGTACGTATACCCGGTTATGGAAAGTCATGGAAAGTGAAGTTTAGTGTGCAAGAGTATTTATATGATCAGTTACGGTTTTACATTTAAGAATATTGAACTTTGAGTACACAAATAAATGTTTTAATTATTTCTCCAAGTACCACTTGTTTACCTTGTTGAATGTTACTGCGCTTGTGCATTGGAAAATAGCTGAAATCAAGAAGAGTTTTGGACAATTTCAAACAACAATGGTCAATATTACATGTACATATGTAGGTCATGGAAAATACTAAAAGTCATGGACAAAGTCATTGAAAGTCATGGAATTTCGAAAGCCCCAAAGAGTACAAACCCAGCTGTAGTTGTGCAGCTGAGAGCCTCTGGCCATATTGGAGGTAGTGTCTAGAAAAGCCAAATTTTAGTTTCCAAACCTTGATCAGATGACCGAAACATCGGCTTCTACAACATTTCCAACATTTTGTCATTGTTCGATCTATTCTACATGTATAATGTCTACAATGTTTGAGAATTTTTCCCATACCAGGACCTGTGACCTTCAGATTTTTTTCACCAGCTTTCCTTGTACAATATATGTACCATCTATTTTCTCAAAAGGACAAAAATAGTTTTTCCGGTTCATAAACTCCATGCATGACATTTCCTGCCACTTTTTTAGTGATCAGAAACCAGCCAATTGGTCAGTGCCACATTACTAGGTAGAATCCTTTGTTTATTTATCCAATCAAAATTCATTATTCAAATGAAGGCTGGTTTGGAATTTGGAAGTTTGGAATAAATGGGAGATTCAGAACAAAGTAAAGTCTCGAACATTGAATTCATTCTGACTTGCATTCTTGGAGGAAATGCATGCAAGCATGGATTGCACAGTCAACAAGATCTTGGGCTGCTAATCAGGAGGTTCCGGGTTCAACGCTTGGCGAGGCTCTGTGTTGGATTTAGTTGATCTACTTTCAGCACACTGGCCATGGACAGATGGTGTTAAACCGCTGGTCCCTGGGCTGAAATTTGCTGTGTATTGAGTCCCTTAGAACCCTACTGATATAAACACTAGTTACTGTCAGTATCAAATCTACAATATGTGATAATTAAGAATTGTAACATGCAAACATGCATACAATGTACATTTTATATTATGGTACATGTACCCATGTAATGTCAATTAATTGACATACATGTATGTACAGGCCTCACTGCCATCTGGAGTTGAGGTTGACCCACAATAGCTGAATGAAGGTCTGCACATTCATGACTGGTGTCTTGTTTTAACTCAACATTTCTCTGTTCAACCTCAGCCTGCACTTTGTGCTTTCCAAGTTCAAAAATTTCATTTTTGGCACAAAGTTTCTTCTTTTCAAGCCAGTTTGAGGCCTTTACTAGTAGTAGTTATGGTATTAGTAATGACTTACAACATCAAGTCACTTACCACTTGTGAACATCAAGTGAATATTCTTAATATGAGCATTTATATCAGAAATGAAACTGAAAAACTTAACTTGGTATTTGCCCAGTCGACACCACCCCACCCCAAACATCATTATATTTGTGACTAACACAATCTTTTGATCTATTACAGGAGCGGTCCTATATTATTATTTCTACAAGCGGACATCATTGCGACTTGGTGATCCAAGATTTTACAAAGATTCTGATTGGCTACGAGAAGAATTTGCAAGGACTCACTAAATCTCTACAGATGCACAAATAATGCACTAATATAACTGCTAGCTCATCTTTGTGAGCAATAACCAAACGTCGTCAGCAGGCCATGTAGTACTTGAGTCAATGGGCATGGCATATATCTTCAGTGAGAATCTTCAACATAATCATAATCACAAGTACCAAATGAAAATGGGATTTATAATACCTTGTATATTTATATCTTTCTTTAAAGTTGTCAGCATTTTGTTATGCCAATATTAATAAGAGTTGTGTTAAGGGAGCAGATTAAAACACATTCACTCAGGAGGGAGGTCCCCATTTGAGGATAGGGAGTTGGGTGCTACCACATGATGTCTCTGCCGGAGCTAAGACTCAATATTTAAAATTTTTTGTTCTTGTTTTTAAGTACATGTAAGCGGTAGAATCTACATAAGTAACTACATTGTCAGTTTTGTCTTATAAAAATGCTAGATATCATTTAATTTTATGTTTCAGACTGTCACTAGGCTCCCTCAGAATAAGAATGGGTGGTCAAAAATGGGGGGTGGGGGTAGTAACCTGTGCTGAGAACTGCTTTTTAATTTACATTGTAAAGAAAAGTCGATCCCTGTGTTGGGAAACTGTTTTGACCTTCTCCCTAAGGGGCCATCCACTTTCATCGTATTCACGAGCGTACAGAATATACTCTTTTTCCACTTCCCGCCCCTCCCCCGACAGCGTACAAACTGAAAAGGAAAGAGATGATGATTTGGCTGCCTTGTATTATCGTCACTTTTTGTTATTTTGAAAAGAGTACATGCCCTTTAACCCACTACCCCCCCCCCCCCTCCCCAAGTAGGTTTTCTACGCTTGTGAAAATGATGAAGACGCGGATAACCACTAAGTTGTGTTCTTATTCTTCAAGATATTATTAGCACTGGTTAGGCTGCTGCTAAATGTAAATGTAAGAATTTTGGGTCCTTTTTTGTATAGTGGAATCATTTCCTTGTGTTAGTTTGTCTGCTCATGCACTCCAAGCTCAAAACAGTCTCACTAGGTCCTTGAGTATGGGGTTGGAGTATGAATAGTCAGGCTTTTTTCTTCAACATTATTTGATTCCTCTTCCGGAAACGATCCAAAATATGAAAGGCAACTTGGTATCAAACAACCAGACAACTTCTCGTTCCTAGTTTCAAGTTCAGAGAATCCTCAACTGACAAACAATATTCACCTCAGATTAAAGGATATAGTTCTCCGAACGACCTCGTTCCCAAAATGCAAGGGATTTGTTCAACAACTAGCTTTCAAAGCTGATTGTTTCACTTTGGTTACTTTTCTGGGAAACTAATTTCTGTTCCATGCTTTACGTTTGGGCTAGTACAATGAGAAGTGGTAAACAGTGTTTTCCCAGGAGAGACGAGAACAATACGAAATTAAATGGACAATTATACCCCAAAAGTAGGATGCATTATGCAATGCTAAAGTAGCTAATGCTGTATATTGTACATATTTTCTAGTAATCATAGTTTAAATCAGAAGTTTATTTTCAAAGTTTTAAGTTATAGAGCTCTGCTGAAATTTTATAGCTGTACTGAATGTAGATGTATACTACGTGTATAGTCACATCAGTAGTCTAGAACTGAATTTTTCTAAAGCAGTATATATGTACTATCCTGCATGTTGTATGTGTATATATTTTCTAACAATAATATTTTAATTATAAAGCAGAAGTTTATTTTCAAAGTTTTAAGTTAAAGTTGTGTAAAGTTTATTATGAGTGTAGCACAGAAATATATTCTATATAGTCACAAGAGTAACGGGAGAACATTCTCATTGTTTCCTAAAGAGCTAGGACGACAGATAGCCAGTGTCTGTCTATATATGTACACATGTAAAGCTTCTCTTCCTTTGTAGTGAATCCGGTTGGCATTCTCACTGCATCGGCAACGAAAATTAAAACAAGTTTATATATGGGTAAGCTGATTAAACGGTACCGAGGGCAGATAAGTACAAACAATTTCTTGGTTCTCAGGTACCAGTCTGTCCTTTCATTACGGTTGAAAAAGCCAGTAGGCAATACATGTGGTCACGGACAAAATGTGACTGTTGAAAAAGCCAACTTTTATGGAGATACCTGGGCAAGAAAAACAGTTGATTGGTACTTCAGATTAATGTGTTCCTTCATTAGTACCGACAAATCTATATTTTGGTTGCAAATTTTGTGTAAAAGCCAACTTTTGAGAACACACCTAGACAAGGTTTTCATCCAAAAAGCAAGAAATCGAGGCCATACATCAGACCATACAGTAAGGGTACATGGTACTTATCCGCCCTTGCTGGTTAGTGTTGAAATTTAAATTTTGTTTTGCAACTGAGGAGACAAAGCTTACCGCTATTATTAAATACAAAGTATCTGTTATCAGGCTTCAGGAATAACTTCATTGTTGTGCATGACAACTGGGAGTGTGTGATATTCCTGGGTCAGGGTTTTCAATATGCAATTCTACACCAATCTAGACTGGGGGCATTTGCCATTATCATCACTATATGCGGCCACTGATACAAAACGGTCCTCTTGAAAATTGCACAGGTGGCGGTTGTGGCCCGCCACATGATACGCTGTTACATATTTGCTTCAAATAAACATCTGTTACAGAAACTCTATACAGACCGGCCTTGTGTATCGATACTACTGCTAACGGCAAAAATTTTCAGTCAAATCATTATTTTCTCTTTTCTTTACCAAGAAATCAGCTTTTCAAAATTCCAAAACGTATTTTCACTGTGTGTTGAATTTCAAACAGCCGATTTCTTGGCAAAGAAAAGAGCTTCAG
>JANVCK010190956.1:0-10697 GCA_026546655.1 Epizoanthus illoricatus
CCTAGAAGTGTGCCGTAAGCAAGGAAATGCGGGATATGATAACTTTGTGCGATATAATTCCACTTGACAAACAATTCTTTAATTGTGGACTTGAAAGGGTTCTCGGGACATCTTTCGTCACGGTAAAATAGTTTGGATGTAGTGCCTAATAGTAAAGAATTAGACGAATTGTTTGTATTTGCGATAAGAGGGTTATGAATAGTTTCACGAGAACGGGACACTAACTCCTTTCTCATACTACCCCAACGTCTGTGTTTTAAGGTTGTTCACCTGTTTCTTAAAAGATGCTTTTGTATTGCCTGCGAGAATAATTAGATTAGATATGCTATTATTCGAATTAATATGTTTTCGCGACGCGGGAAAGTTATTCAAAACTACATCTTGAGACCTCTTCACACTTCCTAATAATTTCTGGTGCACATGTGATACAGAATATGTTCGATCCTTGTTCATAGCATTTTCAGAATTTACTGTGTTGGTTCTATTATACCTTTGTGTAGTCATCAGGCTTCGTGAGCTTTCAGCGATATTTTTATATGGATTGTACTCGTTGTTTGCAGTCAATTCACCTCGTGTGTTTGTTAAATTAGGTACACCTGCGGAAGTAAGGAACATCCGTTCCTTCAAACGAGGATTTCTCGGCCACTTTAGGTATGTGTAAATTTCGCGCGCCGATCTTGTCGTTTTGGTAGCCCTGTTCATAAAGACTAGCATCGAATCTTGCATTCTTGGAATGTTTAGAAGACATTGCTTTGGTTCCAATTTGGAATAATTTGTTCTTCATATAAAAGTATTTTGAAATCGAATCAATTTTCATATCTACAAAGGGTGATCCAGTGATTTTGCGATTCCTTGCTTCGTTCAATTGTTTAGTTGTTGGTCGAGTAGTTCTCGGTAACTTTGGTGTTTCCATTGAGAGCTTTGCTACAGTCTTTACAAAAGTGGGCCTGAAAGGTGTCACAGATATTAGATGCGAAATAACACTTTTCGAAGCTTTCCGCGCAATGCCTTGTTCTAGGTACAATTTATGTACATCATTTTGTCTCAGATAATGGTTTGATGGAATACCTGGTTGATTGTCTTGCCTTGTCTCCTTCATCGTCACAGTGGTTTGTATCAAATCATGATTTCTCTCCCAGTTAGAACGATTCAGGTATAGTATTACCAAAATCATCGACAAGATAGATAAAGCTCTGAAGATAACGGCAGGACGATACATTTTGTACTCGCTTACTTTCCGCTTTATGAAATCCACCAAGTCGTGATTCTAATTCTAATTGCAAACTAATCTTTTAAGCTTTCTTAAAATAGTGCAGGAATTCCACAAACATAAGCTATTCCAGTGACGCGCACAATCAATTTAACATACCGATGCCATATCATTTCACTTTTATTGTTATATAGCTTCACTTGCAGGAACTATTGCGTGGAAGCAGGTGTGAAGGTCTTCTCGTTTCAACTGGTATACCAGTTGTTCTTTGTTAATACGAATTCCGAGATTGAGAAGAGTATAGAAACAATGAACGTAACATGTTTCGTGTTTATTGTTTTTAATCTTATTAATGATACAATATAGTCCAGAACATTGAGGCTCAATCAGTGAAGGCTTTGTACATCTACTTGTTACAATAACCATATTTTGAAACGAAGTGCCCATGGGCACTTTGTTGCCTGTTACGTGATTTAGTAAATGATATGATCAGGAAACTTTTAGTGGAGGGCTGTTTTATATGTGCTTAAAAAATAGCCGGCCAATCATGGCTCTTTCTCCTTCTTATTGTAATAGGATTTATTTATTAAAGTACACCTGTCAAACCTGCAATCTGAGGTGTCGCCGATGACGGAAGTGTTCATTCATGGTGTGTCTGCACGTCTTGGGTTCCTGAATACAGACGGCGTGCCTCTTATGCTAGCAAAAAGTTTTATTATAATCCATGAACTGTCGCATTCTTCCGACGTATAAAGAGTAATATTGCTTGCAAAAGAATAGCGAAATATTGCAATACGGAATAATTCGAAGTCATAGAACAGAGTGAAAGAGGAATTTGAAGGAACCAAATGTCTCTTGAACACAATTGTAGGTGCACAAGAACGAACTTCAGCAGGTAACGGTATTTCATATTTTAGTGCTGTCTCCTCAACAATAATGAATCAAATGTTGTTACAAGGTGCCAAGAAAATAGGTAAAACATCTCGCTGCATTAAGTTATGCAATGAACTACGATTGTACGTGTTTCTACAGTTCATTTGCAGTAGAATAGTTTTGTATATTAATGTATACTTTATGCTTGAATGAACCCAATGCAGAACTGAATTATTTTTACACAACTTTACTTGGTCTTGTTCATTAACTGTTGGTTGTATTTATCATAAGCTTACTGCTTCCAAATGCCCACGTTTTTCCATGGTGTATTTTTAGCATACAAAAGTCCCAAAGCATGTCCACAGTCTCCACAAATCTTCACTTTGTTTGCTTTAAATTGTATCCAAACTCCTGAGAAATACCTAGGGTGGCTGGGGTGAGACCTTAGGTTATCCAAGATTGTTATTCACAGTGCGATTTTAATACTTTGTCAGTATGATAACGCACAAGCGATCAGTTTTGAGGCATTGTATCGAAATTCACTATACGAGCAATCAATTTACAAGATTTTGTATCGTAAAGCAACTCGATCTTGTCAACTGTTATAAAATTGGTGTAAATATAGCATTCCTCTTGTTTTGGAATTTCCCGTGCGCCGCCATCTTGAAATGTGACGTTGTTGGGTTGCAGTGCTAGGCCTAGGCCCCACTCTTGACGAAATACGGTGATAGTGAACGAGAATGGGGCCTGGCACTGCAACCCAACAACATCGCATTTCAAGATGGCCGCGCACGGGAAATTTGAGGCAACAAATAGTCAAACTAAATCGCTTGGTGTTAGTTCTGTGAACAGAATTAGTCATTTTAAACTGCCAATCTGGACTACGGCTAACGTTTTATTTGAGAGTAAAAGTATTTTTCAGGCATATTTCCCTTTAGCTTCTCATTACTTCAGAAATCGATGTGAACTAGTTTTAAATAAATTTATTATCAACTTCCTGGTACAACTCATTGGAAAGGTTGGAACTGAAATGTTTATAGTTTAAACGACATATTGAAATATAAAACATATGCGAAACTTACTATGTGCATAAAAAGCTTATTCTGTAAAAGGCTTTTCATCCCTACCTAGTTGTTTCAAAAAATTATAAATTTAGTAAGTATTCGGAGTATTTGCAACATTACATTTGTAAATTTTAATATTTTAAAATCATTTCGATGCATTCACTCAAGAGTGCTCAAGAGTTTTATTAAATGTCGCATTTCTTTTATCAAGTGACCTTGTAACCATGACAATAACACAAATCTTAAATGCCATTGTCAACAGTGTTTTTGTGGTGTTTGGGTTTGCTTGTGTTAGCGAAAACAGAAGTTGTGCCTTAATAGCACTGAAAGATTCTCGTCAAAGTTAAATAATCTACAAACAACGTATTCGGGGCAAAAATGTCTATCAGT
Source organism: Epizoanthus illoricatus (assembly GCA_026546655.1). Taxonomy (NCBI): domain Eukaryota; kingdom Metazoa; phylum Cnidaria; class Anthozoa; order Zoantharia; family Epizoanthidae; genus Epizoanthus; species Epizoanthus illoricatus. Next base: position 3,538 of record JANVCK010190956.1, read on the forward strand.
AACATTGTAGATCTTTGGTTGGTAGCGTGGTCTACACATCCTTTGTTGGACAGGTAACGTTAAGCCGTTGGTCCCGTCGGCCCCAGGTTTGTCAGTTCTTGAACTGTTACGGGTTACCGACGTTGTTGTTTTTATTTAAAATCAAATTGTGCAAATTTCTGTACTGGATTTTGTTTTATATGGCCACTTTCTAACTGCCATTGTTAGTTCTCCAGCCATAATTTGGACACGGTATCGAGATACGGATAAAACTACAACTACAACAACAACAACAATAGCAACTTTATTTATACGCTAACACTAACCCTAAGCTACAGACCTTATATACAGGTACCAGCTCCAGATGCCTGCATGCAAACTTGTCCCCCTATCAAATAAATAGCTTAGTGTTTTCCTTTCTGTAAAGCCTATCTGGGCAAGAAATATGTCAATTGAAGGAAGTTTATAGTTAAGCAGACGGAAGATGAAGTTTCTTTTCGACATTATTTACTTCTGCAGGCTGTCCTGTTTCTCGCTAACATAGACCAAAGCGGCCTGGATCAGTCTTGACTCAGACTATCAAAACGTACGAAAAGACTGCAACCTGGTTTTAGTAACTACCATAAGTGTTATAAAGTGATACCCCATTGATGTAACCATATTCAACAGTGAGATACCGCAAAAATGCCGGAACTACTTCGATTTCATAAGTTAGGTTAAATCCAATATTTATAATGGAAATCGTGTTTCATGTCCGATTTCTCAAGATTTGAGGACTTTTTATAGCTAGTAGTAAATACTTCGTCTTTTTCTATTTATCGTGAACAGACGGAAAACAGTTTGTCGCTGGCTTATTATTAATTTATTTGTTATAAGCTCCGCACCTTGACTTTTCAAACTATTCAGAGATTATGGGCGTGGCCTATGTTACACTTACTTTGCCGTTCCCGCCTTTTGACACCTCGACTTTAATAGTGACAATGGTTTTATCAATGGTCCAGCCTTTGTTAGCTTAGATAGGTTAACAAATTAAAATAATATGAATTATGTTTTTCAGACAATTATTTAATGCGTAAAAAGCTTCGCAGAATATCGACTGTCATCCGTGAATGTTGAACTCTTCACGGTGTCAGTGAACACTGTATAGACCCGATTAACCGTATGACAACGCACAGGGAATGCCTCAGTATACATAGCTGTACTGCAAGATGTCAAGTAATATTTTTAAGGAAACCTACTATAGCTATATCAGCTGCACATTATTGCCTGTGTTTTCAAATGTATTCTTCCCATAATGCAATGCAAAATTTCCTTCTTGGTATGTGAAAACAGGTGGCAGTATTGTGATTATAGAGCACCTGCTCTGTAAATATTATTCTTGTTAACCATCTAGTTTTCAGTCTGCATTATAATATAAAACTTTTAATTTGTTGGACGGTGTTATTATTATGAATTTAATATAACGAAATGGAAAATTTACGGAATCGAATCCCCATCTGATACATGGCATTGTATAGAATTTAATAGTTTCACCCCAACTTGAAGCCATATTACTAATTAATTGAGCGATAAAACTGGGACTAATTGGCGTTAAGTCAACTGGGCTTGAAATTCAACAAATACAATTCTGATTGCTCCAATTTTGAAAAATGTATTTTGAGACAGCAATTACCAGTATATATTAACTTCAATAGCAAAGTTGATGTTGAGCTAACAATGCTTTTGTTAATGCGAGACAGATTTGGATTTTATGAAATGGCGGATGTGAGGGAGAAGCCCCTATGAGCTTGTGATGTGATTGAAGTCATGACTTTATGATCGCAAGCCATATCAAGACCTGCTTTATTATGACGTAATCACGTGCAGAATGGTCAGTCGGGGCAAGCAAGCACAGATGGCTACTCGCGCGCTTTTCCTGTTTAATGAAGCTTATCCTAAACATTACACGCTACAGTGCGCCAGCTGACTAGCTTGTTTCATCCAAACGCGTATTGAAGGAGATAAACGAGATATTACCCTCCGAAGGGCACAGGGTGGATGTCGGGCAGGGACGCACCATGAAGCTATGCCGACAGAATTTACACGCTGTGTTTCCCCGCTCGGCAAGCCTTGCACTTCCTTTCCTGGCATCCTAGTAGTTTTTGTTACTTTATTGCATATTCTTGGTAAGGGAGATACAAATGATAATTTTGCCATCCTCCTACGAGTATTCATGTTGAAAACGTTTTTCAACGATTTATACATCTTTCATACAGGGACTGATGCGTTGTATGGATCAAGCGCGAGAGTACACATTTGTCCAGTAGCTGGCAAAACTATCAGCGTTTGGAACAGCAGGTCAAGAGATGCAGATTTCACGTACGGTTATGCTACTCTACTAGTCATCACTGGCGATTCAGCAAACTGCGTTTCGCACTGTTGCCAACAGAAATGGTGCCGCAAAGTTTATCAACAGGGAAAAGAATGTTATGGTGCAACAGAGAGTGCGAAAGGCACTGCAAGTTACATTCCTAAGTTTGCTAAGGATGTACCGAGTGAGAACAGTCATGGAAAAGATACAGAGATAAAGAGAAGAGGTTAGTATTTTGCACGACTTGAATTACTTGGGGGGTTTTCACTTGTATAATTTTTTCATTTAGTTTTTCAAAAAGAGAATTTCAGTTTATTTTTGTATATTATGGTCTAATGTGTATCTCATCAGCTTTCTCGTAAATATTATTAGAAAACATACTTTATGTTATGTTACAAAAATAATCTCTGAGGAAATCTATGGACGAACAAAGACAATTTTAATTTCTGATGACCTCAGCTTAACGGAACGACTTTCGCTGTGCGAGAGTGCCAAAACAAGGTCAATGGTGCTTTGAATCGTTTGCATCTTATTGCAAAACGAATGCTGTGCTTTGCGCAAAGTTTATTTCTCTAGGTATAACGTGTCATTCTGTTAGCTCCGGGTCATTTCAGACAAGGGATTCTTGACATAAGTTTACATTCTGGCCTTTAGGCACCAGAGATATTATCAAACCCTAACAAACAACCACCTGTTTGGCCTAAATACGTTTGGTTTGTTTCTAAAACAGAGATCACTAGAGCAGAAAACAATGATTAGTGTTTAATGTAATAACATGTCTTTAATGTGGAAGTTATCTTCGGTTTTGTTCAAGTGTTTGTTAATAACAATGCTCCTGGCTGACAAGCTGTATATGTCCTATTTGTTTTGATTTCTTTCAATCAAGGTTACCCCGCGGTTTCTCGGCTGGGTTTGATTTTTCATCGAAAAATGTTTGGTCACTTCTAAGTTTAGCTTGTTGTAATGTTTGTATGAAATGTTTGTAGGTAGCGCAAGCAAAGTTTTGCAAGAAATGAAGGAACTTTATGAAAAAGTTAGCGAAAAGATCTTACTAAAAACTTGGAAAATACGTGTGTTTTAAAACTGACCATGTCTTATATGAAAATATAATGAACACTGACAGTGACAGATATAGATATATAGATTCACCGTCGGCGACCGACCGTCAGACAGACAGAAGGACAAACAGATAGACGGATGGACCAATAGATAGATAAACAGACAGACAGACAGACAAGTAGGTGGGTAGGTGGGTAGGTGGGTAGGTAGGTAAGTAGGTAGGCAGATAGATAGAGGCCAACGTTCTTACAACTAACTTTAACTCTTTTACTGACAAATGACACTACCGATAGAAATTATTGCTGTATATCGAAATGAAATAACTGCAGTCAAGCGCTTAATTCAACCAAGCGCAACATGTTTAAAAATGTTTGACATTTTGCATCACACGATCGTGAACTTAGCTTAGCTTTCTCCTATAAAAGATGAAAGATCAGTCAAACGCATGACTTGGTCTGCTGACCTTATATCAGATGTTTTAGAACACAAGTTCAGTTGTTTATAAAATATTTCTCTTTGTTGAACCAAGAAATTAGATTGTTTCCCTTTCAGCGAACCTTATCATGAAACATTGTTGCAACAAAAAGGCTCCCTTAGTATGGGGGAGGGGAGGGGTGGGGTGGCGCCAAGCTAATCATACTTCTTCCTCGAAGTGTTTTAATCTTCTACATTGGAACGATAACGCATTGTTTCTAAACACTCATCTTTGCTAACTGCGGTGTACTGGTTTGAATGAGGTCACTTCCCTGAAACAAACTGTGGAACCATTGTTTCCCTCCAAGACGTTAATGGAACTTCCTTTAGTCCCTTCGATACAAGAAAGTAACACAAAAACAAGTTGGGGGCTTGAAATGACGTTTTAGTAGTATTTGAACTGTCCTTTCACTGCCGCCCCCCTCCCCCCGTCATCCCATCCCCTTGTGCTTCGTGCATGCAGTCACGCATCAAAGATTGCGCTAATTTAACTAACCTGCCCAGCGGCGCTAGGGAAGGAAAGAGATGGGGGGGGGGCTAAAAAGCGGACTGTGCAAATAAAGTTAAATCAGCGCAAAGCTCATCAGCTTCATTTCTGTACAGATATTTAGCACCCAATATTTCCAAGCAAACGTTTTCTGCTAATCATGAAAACGCTAACTGCAACTAATAGTAAAATTAGATTTATAAGTGTACGATTTTCAAATTACCGCTGACATAAGGTGTGGTTATTAAACTTTATCGTTGTGTTGATTTATCCAGAGATTCGTTTGATTCGTACCACTGATAGTCAGTGTGAAAAGTCGCCAATTATCTTCAATGCGTCGCTCGCCGATGGGTTTAAGTCTGGGACCTTCAAGGATCATGGGAAACTCGGTAGCATGGATACGTGCCAGCGGGAGTGCTGCAACAGCAGGGGCTGTGACGTGGCCTACATGGAGGGACCCACATGTTTCTCCGTTGTGTGTTCAACCCAGGACCAATGCCAGTGGATGGCAGTCAATACAAAAAACAGAGTATTTCAGCTCTCGTATATCAACCGGCTGCATAAGCGAAAAGATGAGAAACCGTTAGGTACATTCTTATATGTTCGCATGTTGTCATGTACAGTGAAGCGAAAGATCAGAGGAAATTCTTAAATTAGAGGGTACAATTAATGATCCATTTTGGTGGGTGGGGTATGGATGGATGGATGGATGGATATTCAAACTACTGTTACTTACCTTTAAAGCCCTCCACGGTCAAGCTCCAACCTATATCAGTGCACTTCTACACCCTTATAAACCTACCCGTTCGCTCAGATCTTCAAGCCGTAACCTACTAGCTGTTCCCAAATCCTGTACTAAAACCTATGGAGACCGACCTTTTTCTGTTGCTGCCCCTAAACTCTGGAACGCCTTACCTGATAAATTAAGACTAACCGACTCACTTTTAAATCCTTACCTAAGACCTTTATTTTTAGCCGTATTAGTAGGAAGTTATATTTCTGTTAGATCTTTTTCGCATAGTACTTTTAGAAGTAGTCGATTTACTATTATAATGTAGATAGTTATCAGTTTTATTGTAAGAGCATTGAGACTAGGTGCAATGCTCCTAAAATATTTTATTTTATTATTATTATTTGAAAATATCAGAACCAATTCAGAAAAGAGATTTCTAGCCATACTTATAAAAATACTACAAAATCCCCTTTTACCGAATGACTAAGACACCAGTTATGTGATCATAAAGCCACTGGAATTAGTATCAAGTAATCCCACGGTGGTCCTGGTAAGTCTATGACCGTAATAGTCGGGAATCGGCTACCTGGGGCATCCTTAATGTTAAATCATTACATCTGCATTACATTTCGGGCCTACTTATCTTTATTCATCACACAAACACTCATTTTAACTCATTTGAGTTACAAAGTTGTTGACGCTAGTTTTTCATGCCTTCAATGTGTACACAGAATTCGCAAAGTCAGTAACAAGAGGATGGTGCTGACCATGGAGTCACGAGCGAAACGACGTTCCCGGATGCACAGGGCTGACACTGTACCTTCTGGTAAGATAGAGTCCTTGGGGGGAGGGGAGGGCTTTACAGTTAGAATTTAGGAGTAATTAGGTTAACGAATTCAGTTTAGAGGTTTTTGAGGGGAAAAAAATTGAGCAACATGCAACCAAATGTATAGACCTAAGAATTAACCCAAGGCCAAGTGCACACTTCCCGGATATTATAATAATAATAATAATAATAATAACAACAACAACAACAACAACAACAACAACAACTTTATTTCTATAGCACAAAATCCACTAATATTGATATCGACAATTTGGGGAGTGTCTGTTGAATATTAACCCCAATTCTCAATTTCTAATTTACCCAAAACTCACTAAAATTCAAATTTTCTTTAAACTTATCAATCTCCTCCACTACCTTCTTTTCTTTAAATTTTCCCTAAAAAATCTAAAACTATATCCTCACCACTAACATCAGCCTCGGCACTGCATGCTATCCCAATGCATGATTTAAAATATGGAAACTCCGAGTAAATCGCGAGGAAGGAATTATAATCAGGCTAAATCCTTGTACTAACTACGCACTTGACTGTAATCCCCTTTCCGACATAACAGTAGAATTGCTGAAAACTATATCTAATTGTAGGAGTTGGAAAACATGCTGCAGTTTAAACTGCTGTGCGAGTTGATGCCCGCGTAGGCGGTATATGGCGTAGCAAGTCATATTTTAGATTGTTCAAGAACGATCGATCGACCGCAGCTTCCAGCCTGTCCATCCAGAGCTGTTTGCTTTAGGAAAAACATTTTTTACGTTCTTTAATTAACGAATACTCCATTCAGAAATACGATAAAAAATAGATTGCGAGCAAATCTCTTCCTTTTCCTACACTGAATACGAGCAAAAAATAAGCGAAAGAGTCGGCAAGCACACATGCCATCTTTACCATTCCAATACTTATTTTACTCGCCGGAAAATGAAAAATATAGGCAATATAACTTGTAGTTAAAAACAGTATGAAGTCTTTTGTGTTTTATTGATGATTTAATAAGGAATTTCGATAGCTGATCTGAAAACATACAATTCTTAAATTTGGCCGACATTTCAAGCTAGCAAGTCACAATTACTTATTTCAGTATTTACAGCAGAGATATCGTTACGAGACAATGAAGCAACTGCAAGTCAGCTTTTGACGAACTTCCTCTTACGACTTCTTTTCCAAAAAAAGTTGGATCGTCCTGTGTGGAGATCGCAACCAGCGTACTTTGTATACTGAACAAAAAATAAATCTGCAAGG